>JAODAL010065203.1:0-18346 GCA_025379985.1 Phyllomedusa bahiana | reverse complement strand
GGCCTTGCTTTACTTTAATACTGCATAATGGCATTACGCTGCTGCCACAATTGCTGGTGCCTGTGGAGGGTTTAATTCCAGCGTGTTGCCATGTCCCATATGAGATGGTTGACAGAGAGGTTCAGATGAAGCTGCAATGCTGCCAGTCATGCAGAAGCAGGGTGCAAATGCCAGAAGTGTGAGCTAAGACCTTGAGCCTTCCTCAGCAGACATTGAAGACCTGGGTAGTGCTTGCAATTTCTGTACAACAAGGTTCATGACGTGTGCCAGGCAAGGGATGTGCGTAAGTCTACCGATCCTAAGGGCAGTAAGGAGATTTCTTCCGTTGTTGCACACCACCTTGCCTGGCGACAGGTTCTTAGTAGAGCTGAGTGATCAGTAAAAAAAATATAGATTCGATAGAGTCGATTGCCGATTTTAAAGAAATTCTTGTCAATGCCCATGAAGTTCAATGGCAGAAGATAATTGGGTTAATTTTAATACCGAAACAGGTGAGTAGAAGCTGGAATTACCACCCAGAAAAGTAAACTGGATACGTGGTACAACCTAGTGAAGACAATTTGGCTCTAAGAGTCACAGATAAAAATGCACACGCTAAAATAATTAATTCTTTTTAATGGCTAACTGAAAAGATGAGGACAGCGTAGCCATAGCAGGCACAGCGGTAGCAGCTGCTATGGGGCTCCTTTGACACATAAGAAGGCACCGGTATTGAAAATGACACATGGTAACTTGCAGGAGCCCCCTATCACTTTTTGCACCAGGACACAAGAACATGTCGTATATGTAGTGGCAGTAAGAACATCCCAATGGGGAAGATGGAGGTTCAGCTGGCAGGGCCATAGGGGGTTCAGTGGTAGCCAGGGCTGCAGTCAAGTCAACTATAAACCGTTTTAGGGCACCATGCAGCTAAATCAAATAGGGCCAACACCCATAACTAGTTCCTATTTTTAACATATAACTGGGCCCCTTTTAGATTAGGGCCACTGACTGGAATACTGCCCTATAGGTACCCCTGGCAACCCTTTGACAGTGGCCTGACCCCAAAACCAGCAAAAATTACCTTTTGCACACTCAGAATAAAATTAGCAAGAAGACATTAGTATTTGAAACAAGAATTTTGTAAATAGGACATTGACTATTGTTGTCTTTTACAGCAGGATGACCCCAAAAGCAACAAAAATGACATTTTCAACACTAATAAGATTAGCATGAAGAAATGAGTGTTAGAAATAAGCTTTTTTTCAGTATGACCTTTACAATTGGTGTCATTTAGAGAGGCCTGACCCCAAAACCAGCAAAAATTACTTTGTGGACACTAAGGGCGACATGTATGAATCTCGCCACGTCGGAGCGCACGTTTTCGCCAGTTTTCCGGCGAAATTTGTGCCTCATGTATGTCGACGCCGGGGTGCGCTCATACATGCGGTGTAAAGTCCGCCGCTCCTCGTCAGTGTGTGAGGAGCAGTGCGGGGCTTAGGCGCAGTGCGGGACTGCGCCTAATATTCGCCGCCCGAGGTAGTGTGCTCATACATGCCGTGTGAAGTCCGCAGCGCCTCGTCAGTGTGTGAGGCGCAGTGCGGGACTTAGGCGCACTACGGGATTGCGCCTAATATTCGCCGTCCGAGGAGGTGCGCTCATACATGCGGGGAAAAGGTCACCGCGCCTCGCCTGTGTGTGAGGCGCAGTGCGGGACTTAGGCGCAGTGCAGGACTGCGCCGAACATGTGTTCCGATTTGAGACAGGCTGGAAAACAGCGAGAAATCAATAAAGATGTCCGTGTGGCATGGAGTATGAATCAAAAAATCGCCTTTATTAGGTGTAAAACATTCTCTGAAAAAGAGCTCAAACCTACTAAAAAAATAAAATCACTTTCCAAAAATCAAGAACGGCGCTACATCGGGAATTTGGATATTGAAAATTGCCAGGAAATACAGTAATTCAAATTCTGTAAGCTATTCTCATTGGTCGGCAGAAACCAGCCAATCAGAATAGGAGCGACAGTGAACCATTATAACCTATGGAGAAGTATTGACCAATCAAAATCAAAGGCGGGACAGTTCAAAATAAAGTAAAAAGGCAGAAAAGAGCTGATTGGTTGAGCTAGCCGGGGCTTGGCTACTCGGGCAATCATAGCGCGAGCTACTTTGTCCCATTGTAGTCAATGAAGAGATCGGGGCAATGAAATCTCGGCTCTCAGCTCAGTGCGGCATGGAGTATGAATAAAAAAATCGTTTTTATTAAGTGTAAAATATTATGTGAAAAAGAGCTGAAACTTTCTATAAACATAAATCAATCAAATCCCTAACAACGCGTTTGTCGCCGAGACCAGCGCTACGTAAGGAATTGGGATATAGAGAATTGCTGGGAAGTACAGTAATTCAAATTCTTTAAGCTCTTCTCATTGATCGGCAGAAACCAACCAATCAGAATAGGAGCGACAGTGACCCATTATAAGCTATGGAGAAGTATGGACCAATCAAATGAAAAGGCGGACAGTTCAAAATACAGTAAAAAAGGCAAAAAAAAGCTGATTGGTTGAGCCCAGGCGGCAAATATAAATCCACCAATCATATGTAGTCCATCTATTTTGAATGGAGAAAGAAGGGCGCCCTAAAAGTTATTACTGTCTATGAGAAATATTCTAGTACTGTGATTGGTTGGGGGGAAGAGGGGCTCGTCCAGCTTAGCCAATCAGCGGCTGAGCTACCTTCTCATAGCGTTCTATGGGGAAAAGAAATGCCAAGCGAGCTCTGTTTGTGATTGGCCAAGTTAAAAAAGGCGCGGTTATTTGGACCAAAGGGAGAGCGAGCGACGCTCTTATGGGTTTTCTAATGCAATCTGTAATAAAACTGTACGTTCCCGAAATAAAATGATAATACTCCCGAAGTTGTACCGATCTCTATATAAAATGAACAATAATATGGGGGTAACGAAAAAAAACATATTAATTCAATAAATGCATTTTTATTTCTTTATTTTCGTTACACCCATAGTATTGATCATTGGCTAACGAAAATAAAGAAATAAAAATGAATTTATTGAATTAATATTTTTTTTTAGTTACCCCCATATTATTGTTAATTTTATATAGAGATCGGTACAACTTCGGGAGTATTATCATTTTATTTCGGGCAAGTACAGTTTTAGTACAGATTGCATTAGAAAACCCATAAGAGCGTCGCTCGCTCCCCCATTGGTCCAAATAACCGCACCTCTTTTAACTTGCCAATCACAAACAGAGCTCGCTCTGCATTACTTTTCCCCGTAGAACTCTGAGATAAGTAGCTCAGCCGCTGATTGGCTAAAGCTGGACGAGCCCCTCTTCCCCCCAACCAATCACAGTACTAGAATATTTCCATAGACAGTAATAACTTTTTGGGCGCCTTCTATCGCGCCCTTCTTTCTCCATTCAAAATAGACGTACTACATATGATTGGTGGATTCATATCTGCCGCCTGGGCTCAGCCAATCAGCTCTTTTCTGCCTTTTTTTACTGTATTTTGAACTGTCCGCCTTTGAATTTGATTGGTCCATACTTCTCCATAGCTTATAATTGTTCACTGTCGCTCCTAATCTGATTGGCTGGTTTTTGCCGAACAATGAGAAGAGCTTACAGAATTTGAATTACTGTATTTTCCGGCAATTTCCAATATCCTAATTCCTGATGTAGCGCCGTTCTAGATTTTTGGAAAGTGATTTTTTTTTTTTTTTGAAGGATTGAGCTCTTTTTCTGATAATGTTTTACACCTAATAAAGGCAATTTTTTTGGAATCATACTCCATGCCGCACGGAGCTGAGAGTCGAGATTTCTGTTGCGATTTTCTATATTTTTTCCTCTCATGTTACGTTCTCGCTTCACTTTGCCTTCGCCGGATCATTTAGACCAGAATCAACCAGGTCTGCCTGCCGGAGCTGGCGAGCGCTGCAATGCGCCTCACTTTGCCGAGCCGCGATCATGCAGGCCTCGGAGTTTTCGAACGCACAGCGTCCCTCCCCGGAACGCCCACACCGCGGCCATTACATGCCCCTTCATGTTAGGCGCATCCAAAAGTGGCGAAGGCTGCGCCTAACATCGCATCCCTGCGTCCAACGGGATTCGAGCCGGTGAGGCGCAGGATACGCCAGAAAACAGGCGTAAATCCCGTTCATACATGTCGCCCTAAGATTAAAATTAGCAAGAAGACATGAATATTTTAAATAAGCTTTTTTTCAATATGACCTTTATTATTGGTGTCTTTTACAGTGCCCTGACCCCACAACCAGCAAAAATGATCTTTTGGACACTCAGAATGAAATTAGCAAGAAGAAATGAGTATTAGAAAATTGCTTTTTTTCAATATGACCTTTACTGTTGGTATCTTTTACAGTGGCCTGACCCCAAAACGACTAAAAAGGACCCTATAGACACTAATAATAAAATTAGCAAGACTGAGATCCATTGCCAACTTGGAAGCGAGTTTGCTGCTCATTGAGCAATCACTCACAGGTGTAGATGCTGGGGAGTATGGCAGCATGTAGGTGTACTGTAGGAACATGAGGCAGCTAGCTGGGTAACAGTTACAACGAAGGGTAGAGGGAAGAGTGTCAGGGAGGCTAGTCCTGATCTGGCACACCCCAACAAATTTGCAAGATTGGCAGATGAGGGGGATTTCAGTTCAGACATAGCCTTACTGCAACAAGACACCACTTCTGTCTGCTCCAGTAAGGTGGAGAATAGGAGTGCAGAGCAGGCTAGACAGGTGCTTGTAGTTGGTGACTCCATTATTAGATGGGAACAGACAGGACAATCTTCAACAAAGACCGGGATCATCGAACAGTATATTGTTTACCTGGTGCCCGAGTTCGACATATCGGGTTGAAAAATTGCTGGGTGGGGCTTGTAAGAATCCAGCTGTCATGGTCCACATTGGCACCAATGATAAATTTAGAGGCAGGTGGAGTGTCCTTAAAAATGATTTCAGTGAATTAGGCCAAAAGCTCAAGGCAAGGTCTTCCAAGGAAATATTTTCAGAAATATTACCTGTTCCACGGGCCACACCAGAGAGGCAGCGGGAGATTAGAGAGGTGAATAAGTGGCTCAAAAATTGGTGTAGGAAAGAAGGATTTGGGTTTTTGGAGATCTGGGATGCCTTCTGTATTGGCTAAAGACTCTATGCTAGGGACGGACTGCACCTAAATGGGGAGGGTGTAGCTGGATTTGGGGACAAAATGTCCAGGAAGTTGGAGGAATATTTAAACTAGGGATTGGGGGGGATGGCAACTACAAAGATAGCGTGCAAGATAGTGAAGATAAAGAGCTGGGAATTAGTAATAAATCAAAGGGTGTAGTGGAGGGAGGGGGTGTAGTATTAGTTAAAAAGAACAGGGAGAAAGGAATGAAAACTGAAAAATCTCTAAATTGTATGCTGACCAATGCCAGGAGTCTGACCAACAAAATAAATGAACTAGAATTATTAATAGCTGAAGAAAAATATGACATAGTGGGGGTAACTGAGACATGGCTGGACAAGAGCTGTGACTGGGCAGTTAACTTACAGGGTTACAGTTTATTTAGAAGAGATCGTAACCACTGGAAGGGGGGAGGTGTCTGTCTCTATGTAAAATCCTGTCTGAAGCCAACACTGCGGGAAGATATAGATACAGAAAATTAGCATGTGGAGTCATTATGGGTAGATATACATGAGGGTAATAACAATAATATAATTCTAAGAGGGGTCTGCTATAGGCCCCCAAATATAACAGAACACATAGAAAATGTACTCCTCAGGCAAATAGATGAGGTAGCTAATCAGAATGATGTTGTTATTATGGGCAACTTTAACTACTGTGGTTTTTTGCATGCTGGTGTGAACTAGTACCTAGAGCATTTGCTCATTAATTAACGGCACCTGTTATCTTTTCCCATGCAGCACAAGGGCCAGAGAAGCCTGCTGCTGGTATTCAGTGCATCCATCAGCCATTGAGCTGTAAGTGTAGCTTTGTAGTTTTTTGGCAACTTTAACTACCCAGAATTTAATTTGGAAACTGAAACCTGTAGCTCTCATAAAGGAAACATGTTTTTGTCAATAACTAAAGATAATTACCTTTCCCAAATTGTGCAGGAACCAACTAGAGGAAAGGCCCTTCTAGAATTAATATTCACTAATAGACCTGACAGAGTAACAAAGGTTCAGGTTGGGGGGCACCTAGGAAATAGTGACCATAACATAATACATTTCCATTTATCTTTCAATAGAATTTTTTTCGAGGAGCCACAAAAACACTGAAAATTAGTGTAATGGTTCGGTGGATTCGCAGGACCACCGCAAGCGATGATAGTTAAGCCACGCCAGGGAGCGGAGTCTAAGTATTCACCAGAGCCCGCCACAAAGCGGGATGGACTTGCTGCGGTTTGAGGCTACAAGGTCGCTACCCCTGACGTGACTTGTTTGCGATGGCGGCCGGGGTACTGCGTGGTACATAATCGTAATCCAGAGGCGTAGTCGGGAACAGGCAAGAGGTCAGGACGGGCGGCAGAGGTTCGTGGTCAGAGACAGGCAGACGGTCAGGGCAGGCGGCAAACAGGCAAGGTCAGGAAACGTAGCGGAACGGACTGGTACATGGGTAATCAAACAGAACTCCAAATTCTCTCTAGACAAGCTAACGCACACCAAAAAACTTGCAGAGAGTGCAGGGTCGTGTACAATATATAGGACCAACGGCCGGCAATTAGCAAATTACCGGTGTGCTGGCCCTTTAAATCCAGACCAGCCGTCTCGCGCGCGCCCTAAGCAGCGGGTACGTGCGCGGCGGCCGGCAGTGGCAGGAGCAGGGGGGACAGGAGCGTGGACGGATAAGTAACTTGGCGCCGGAGCCCGGGCAGCAGGGGGATGGTCGCGGGTGGCCGTGGCACCCGCGCCGGACCCCCTGCGGGCAGGGGTGTGGCCGCGGGGGTGTGGGGGGGATGGCACCCGCGCCAGCCCCCATGACAATTAGGAAACTTAATTTTATTCCTTTTAGCAAGGCCCTAAACCGTAATGACTGGGATAAGGTGTTTAAAAATAGCAGAACAAATCATAAATGGGAGATTTTTAACCCCTTAAGGACCCAGCCAGTTTTGGCCTTCCTGACACAGCCCTATTTTTTAAATCTGGCATGTGTCACTTTATGTGAGAATAACTTTTTGACACTTTTACCTATCCATGTGATTCAGAGACTGTTTTCTTGTGACACATTGTGCTTTAAGTTAGTAAGAAAATTTTATCCATACAATCCTTTTTTTTAAAAAAAAAAAAAATCAAAATTTCATGAAAAATTTGAAAAATCTGATTTTGAAAGTTCAAAAATTTCTGCATGCAAGACAGATAATTATTCACCACAAAATAGTTTATAACTAGCATCTACCAGATGTACACTATAGGTTGGCATATTTTTTTAAATGTCCTTTTTTATGACATTAGAGGGCTTAGAAATTTAGTAGTAATTTCTCCCATTTTCAAGAAAATTTGAAATATAAATTTTTTTAGGGACCATTCCAGTTCTAACATGGCTTTGAGGGGCCTGTATGTTAGATATCCCCATAAATAAAGACTTCTAAGAAACTAGACCCCTTAAAGTATTTACAGCAGTGTTTAGGAAGATTGTTAATCCTTTAGGAATTTCACAGAAATTAAAGCAAAGTGGAGGTGAAATTTCAAAATTTCACTATTTTTGCAGATTTTCAATATTTCTCCATTTTTCACTGGAATACGGTAAATGTGACTAGGTAAATGCAATGTAATATCATTTCCCCCAGGTCTTCCGTTTTTAGAAATATCCCATATGTGGCCCTAGTGCATTATTTGGCTCAACCATAAGCCCCAGAATAGGAGGAGCACCTACTGGACTCTGGGGTCTCAATTTCAATGCAATTTTATTAAGGGCGCCACTTCAGGTTTGTGGAGGCCCTAAGGTGCTAAAACTTAATAAACACCCCTAAAAACTACACCCTTTAAGGTATATATAGGTGTGTAGTGAGTATATCGACCCCACAGGTGATTCACACATTTTTTTTTTAGCATTAGGCTGTGAAAATTAAAAAAAAAATTTTTCCCAATAATCTGCAGTTTTGGCTTAAAATGTTTCATATTTACAAAGAATCCTGGAAAAAAGAACCCCAAAACTTTGTTAGGCAATTTCTTCCAAGTTCGGCAATACCCTACATGTGGGTGTAAACTGCTGTTTGGGCGCATGGTAGGGCATATAAGAGAGGGAGCGCTATTTGGCTTTTGGAACGCAGATTTTGGTGGGGCCATGTCGCATTTGCAAAGCCACCAAAGAACCAGAACAGGTGAAATCTTCCAGAAGTCGCCCCATTTTAGATTCAACACCCCTCATGGATCTCATCTAGGGGTGTACTGTGCATTTTGGGCACACAGGTGTTCCATCGTTTTTTTTAGCATTGGGCCATGAAAATGAGGGGGGTGGGGGGGGGGGAACGCAGCTCCACCATTGTTTTTTGGGCTTCAATTTTACAGCGTTCGCCGTGCACTGTAAATGATGTGATAACTTTACTATGGGGGTCGGTACAATTGCAATGGTATAAATTTTATATATTTTTTATGTTTTATTACTTTTACACAATAGAAATAGGTCTATAAAAAATTGCGTTTTTATGTTGTCCTATTCTGACAGTCATAGCTTTTTTTATTTTGCTGTGTGCAGAGCTGTGTACGGCCTTGTTTTTTGCGGAGGGGAATTGATGCTTTTATTGGTACCATTATGGTGTGCATACAAAATTTTGTACACTTTTTATTAAGGTTTTTGTGAGGCGTTTTGAACAAAATACAGCAATCCTGGTAGTGTTTTTTTATTTTTTATAGCGGTCACTCTGCGTTAGGACATGCTAGCTTTACTCAGTAGGTCGATACGATTACAGCAATACCCAATTTGTATATTTTTTTTATTTTTTACTGCTTTTATACAATAAAAACACTTTTATTCAAACAGGAAAACACATTTTTGCATCGCCATAATCTGAGAGCCATGTTTTTTTTTATTTTTCTGTGTATGGAGCCGTGTACAGGCTTGTTTTTTTGCAGGATGAGTTGACGTTTTTATTGGTATCATTTTTGGCGGGACAAGACTTTTTGATCACTTTTAAATCCATTTTTTGGAAGGCAGAGTGAAGAAAATACTGCAATCCTAGTAGTGTTTTTTATTTTTATTTTTAACAGCGTTCACTGTGCAGTATATGTAATAAGTTAGATTTACTCTGTGGGTCGATACGATTATGGCGATACCCAATTTATATAGTATTTTTATGTTGAAGCACTTTAAAAAAAAAAAAAAAAAGTGTTTTTAGTGTGTAAAAGAATATTTATGCATCGCTATCTTCTGAGAGCCATAACTTTTTTTATTTTTCCGTATACAGAGCTGTGTTAGGACTTTTTTTTTTTTTGCGGGTTGAACTGACATTTTAATTGGTACAAGGTTGGCATTTATAGGGTGTGAGCTTTAACGGCTCTGGGATCTTGACTCACGTTTTCAGGCAGAGACAGAGACGTGTTCCAGGTGAAAAATACAGGGCTTCTGTATTTTATTGGCAGCAAACATAAAATGCAAAGTGCAAGGCATGCACAAACACAAACAAAAACAAAACGCCTGCCCGTCTGGGCTCTAGCTAACAGAGACCAGCTAACTGACAGTCTGTAAGTCCCCTGCTGGTTTTCCAGCAGGTCTCCACCCAAGGCTTAAAGGTAGCCAGGGGTTGTAACCACCCTAGTCAGCTTACCTGCTGACTTTTATACTCCAGGTAAACCCCGGAGTGGAGTCATGGGGAGTGAGCACCCACCCTGCTCTATGCTCACTCCCAATGAAAGGCCGACCCAGGAAATGGCTGAAGCCATACTAACCTTAAATGTTAAACATATGTCGACAGTCTGTACTGTCGACATCCATCTAATTTTGGCCTTTCATTCCCCCAAGGCTCCTTACCTTGGGGGCATGTGTCGGGACATCGGAAGGTGCACGCAAGGACCCTGGCCGGGATGTATACGCCATTGCAAACCCTTCCTGCTGTTGCCACCTTACAAGGGGTTCTTGATCACTTTTATTCTATTTTATGTGCTGCGGAATGAACAAAAATCTTAATTCTGTGATTGTTTTTTTTTTTTACGGCGTTCACCGTACCGGTAAATTAACATGACATATTTATGATCTTTTTTTGGGGCAATTGGCGTTTGTAAAGGGGAAAAGGGGCGGTGTACGTGTTTTTATTTTATTTTTCGTGTTTGTGTTTTACATGTTTTTCACTTTTTTACTTTTTCACATTTTTTTTTTTTTTACTTTTCCCCATAGGGGATTTGAATGAGAGATCTTTAAATCTCTCATTCAATAGGAATCAATGCACAGCTTGTTGCTGTGCACTGGTTCCTATGACAACTGTCAGTCACGATGCCGGGCCATGCCCACAGGGCACGGCCGGGCATTGTGACGCTACAGACAACCCAGAAGGCATTCTATGCCCTCCGTGCTGTCTGACAGAAGGCAGGAGTGGAACGGATCGCGCGATCCGTGTAGTTGCTGCCGCCGACAGAGACGCAGGAGAAGCGATCTCCTCCTGCGTGTCTCTTAGTTATTGCGACCCAGTGGTCGCAATAATTAAGGGGTTAACTGGCCCCCCCCGGAGTGATCACGGGTCGGGGCCGATGCTTCGGGATGTCAGCTGTAATATACAGCTGACAACCCTTGCCGATAGCGCGAACTCTGCTTTAGAGTTCGCGCGATCCTCAGGACGTATGCATATGTCCAGGTGCGTGAACCCCCAAAACGACCTGGACGTATGCATACTGCGAGAGGTACATACCCTGGTAATAAAATAATTAGAAACAGGAAAAACCTAATGTGGATGAACAGAGATGTAAAGGAGGTAATAAGTGACAAAAAGAAAGCGTTTCAGCTACTATAATGGGAGGGCAGTGGAGAGGCAGTAACAAATTATAAGGAAAAAATAAAATACGTAAAACAATGATAAAGGCAGGAAAGCTGGAGACAGAGACATATTGCCATAGAAAGTAAAACTAACCCCCAAATATTTTTTAACTACATAAATAGTAAAAAGATTAAAACAGAAAATGTTGGCCCTTTAAGAAGTACTGAGGGAAGTATTGTGGAGGGCAATGAGATGAAAGCAAACCTATTAAACAATTTTTTTTCTCCACTATATTTAACGAGGAGGATGACGCTTCCTGTTGATGAGCAGAGGGATAAGGTAAACTCCAACTTAAATGTTTCTTGTCTAACCCAGGAAGAAGGGCAGCTCCGTCCTAAGAAGATTAAAATAGACAAATCACCATAGTATACTGATAGTATACACCCCTGTGTCCTAAGGGAGTTAAATAATGTGATAGATAAGTCCTTATTATTAATATTTATGGACTGTCTAATAACAGGGTATGTCCCAAAGGATTGGCGCATAGAAAATGTGGTGCAAATATTTAAAATGGGGTCAAAAAGTGATCCTGCAAAACTATAGGCCGGTAAGTGTAACCTTTATTGTGGGTAAAATGTTTGAAGGTTTTCTAAGAGATGCTATCCTGGAGTATCTCACTGAAAATAAATGTATAACGTCGTTCCAGCATGGGTTTATGAAGGATCGGTCTTGTCAAACTAATCTCATCAGCTTCTATGAGAAAGTTGGTTCTAGACTGGATCGGGGTGAGACATTGGATGTCATATATTTAGATTTTTCTAAAGCATTTGATACTGTTCCACATAAAAGGTTGGTAAGTAAAATGAGAATGCTTGGACTGGGGGGAAATGTGTGCAAGTGGTTAAGCAACTGGCTCAGTGATAGAAAACAAAGGGAGGAAATGAACAGTACATATTCAGACTGGATCCCTGTTACTAGTGTGGACCACAGGGCTCAGTATTGGGCCCTATTCTCTTTAATATTTTCATTAATGATCTTACACATGGGTTGCACAGTAGAATATTGATCTTTGCAGATGATGCTAAGCTCTGTAAAGTAATCAACACAATGGCGGATAATGTGTTATTACAAAGGGATCTGGATAGGTTGGAGGCCTGGGCAGAGAAATGGCAGATGAGGTTTAACACAGATAAATGCAAGGTTATGCACATGGGGAGGAAAAATCTATTACATGATTACATGTTAAATGGAAAAACGCTGGGTAAAAGTGACATGGAGAAGGACTTGGGAATCCTGGTGGACAGTAGACTTAACTTGTCAGGCAGTAGCTGCCAAGGCAAATAGGATTATGAGGTGTATTAAAAGGGGCATAGATGCACATGATGAGAACATTATTCTCCCATTATACAAGTCACTTGTTAGACCACACATGGAACATTGTTCTGGGCACCGGGCACAGGAAAGACAACATAGAATTTGAACAGGTAAAAAGGCGGGCATCAAAAATAATAAAAGGACTGGATGGACTGCAATACCCAGAAAGATTAGCAAGATTAGGGTTATTTAGTTTAGAGACATAATAAATATGTTTAAATATATTATAGGTCAATATGGCGATCTCTCTCAAGATTTATTTATACACAGGACTGCATCCAGAACCATCCAGAACAAGGGGGCAGGAGGAGAGGCTTTTGAAAGGAAGGGAGATATTGTGCAGCTCAGTGTGTTCTGTGACCTTGAATTGAAAAAGTATTCCTTTCTACCACTTTTTTGGCCAGCAGACCTCTGATAGGAGGTGAAATTCTCCATGTTTTTTCAGTTCTATTGCAACCACTGTGTGTCAGTGTTACCAAATACCGGCATAAGTTATCCCTATAACTTTTAAATAGTTTTATTGAAGTCCGTGTGTCTGTTTGTCGCAAAGAGCTCAGTTGTACGCGTATTGTGTTATACATATTTTATAGTAAATTGCGCCTGTTGTCAGTGGTGCGAAGGCTGCCATATTAATCCATATAACATTTAAATACTCTTATTGAAGTCCGTGCATTTGTTTGTCGCATAGAGCTCAGTTGTACGCATACTGTTTTATACTTATTTTATAGTAAATTACACCTGTTGTCAGTGGTGCGAAGGCTGCCATATTAATTCATATTAATTCATATAAAATTTACAGACTCCTTTTTCCAGCACTTTTTAATCTGTGAGTCATGCAGATTTAAGAGTCATGCTGCGGTCCAGGATAGGGATAGTCAATGTCCAGATCAACTAAAATGGTGGTTCACAGACTACTTTCTTCCGGCACTTTTTAATCTGGGGGTCATGTAGATTCATGGGTCATGCTGAGGTCCAGGACAGGGATGGTCAATGTCCTGTTCAACTAAAATGGTGGTTCAAAGACTCCTTTTTCAGGCACTTTTTAATATGTAGGTCAGACAGGTTTAAAGTTCATGCTGCAAAAAAAGAAAGGTTTTTCAGCTTACCCTCATTCATTCAAAGAAGTGCTAGATTCGCATAGGATGCAAGGAATTGCCGGGAACTCCATCCGGTGTTCGTAATTTCTGCTAGTAAGGAATCTAGCATCCCGTGGGTAGATAACCATTCAACATAGAGTTAAGGTACGGCTTTGGTTAAAACTTCATGCTTTAATTATAAAAAGTTAAAAACTTACATCCATCTTCTCATGGCACATGAGGGGATTGAAACATTAACCACTCAAAACAAGGGTACGCACATAGTCATGCCAGCCGCAGCCTGACCGACGTGTTTCGGTAAGTATACCTTAGTCCTGGTCTAATTAGAAACACTGACATCCTGGTTAAATGGAATTCCGGAAGTTACGTGTACTGCTGTTTGCAAATTTACTTAACTCTATACATTCCAAGCACGTTTAACATTTTATAAACTAATATCAATAAAAAACAAACAAAGCTGCCAAAAGGCTATGACCATAACCAATATTTAAGTTTAAAAATCTGCTAAAAGTATGTCATAAATGTTGTGTAGGGATCAATAATGATATAATATATGATGTCTAATATTCAGACCCTGCGGTGGTTTCGTGGCAAGTGTGAAGATCCATCTAGCTTCGCTGCTAAGTAGTTTGTGTTACCTCCTCTAACTGGATAAGAAATTCTCTCCATACCCATACAATGGAAAGATGCAGTATAGCCAGCATGTTTCTCAATAAAATGTTTTGACACTGCCGACATGTTATGTTGCCAAGTAACCTTTCGTGCATCTGATGGGTGACGTCTCATTCTAATTTTTAATGGTGTTGTCGTGTATCCCACATATTGCACCAGGTCATGCTGCGTTCCAGGACAGGGATAGTCAATGTCCAGTTCAACTAAAATGATGGTTCAAATAATACTGCCCTCTGGCACTTTTTAATTTGTAGGTCATGCAGGTTTAAGGGTCATGCTGTGGTACAGGACAGGGATTGTGAATAGTCTATGACTTTTTTTCTGTGGCTTTTGTTGCCTAATTGTCTTGCCTAAGATGTAACACGTATCCAGTTTCCTGTTGTGGATGTTAATTCCAGCTTCTCCCCTCCTGTTTGGGTGTAAGATTGAAACTGGGGTTCCTCTCCCATAGACTTTAATGGTCATCTGTGATTATCTATTATCGGCTATCGGATATCGGCATGATAATTGCCGATATCGACTATCAATCAAATAATGACAGTTGACACAATCGCTTATCACTAGTCAAGATTAGATTAGAGATAGGCGAATTTCTAAAAAATTTCGACTCCCCATTTTTGACAAATTTTCCGCAAAAATTATTTTCGACCTGAATTTATTTCTGGTGAATCACGTTAAAAAACAGCTATTTCCAGGTTGCAGAGAGCCTGTAGGGTGTTTAGAACATTGTGCCATGCTCAAATATGCATGCAGAGCGTGGTTTGGTCTTCATACAATGCTGTGTTTCAGGATGACACGCAGATGACAGCCGCCACTCTTAGAATCGCTTCACACTTCATTTCTCTGGGCAGTTACGGGGGCAAAACTGACCAAAAAACTGAAGTGGGAACGCAGCCTGACAAGGTAATGCCAGCGCCAGCTGGAAAGAACCGAGCTGAGGGCCAAGATCCTGTAATAATAATAATAATAATCTTTATTTATATAGCGCCAACATACTCCGCAGCACTTTACAATATAGAGGGTATAAGCACAGACAAACCAGACATTACATTATAAAAAAGCTACTTACATATCAGACACAAGGTGTGATGGTTCTGCTCTCAAGAGCTTACAATCTATTAGTGTATGGAAAATTCAGCCCACTCCATGCCTACTTGCGCCCCCTTTTCTGCCTGGGATGAAGTGGCACCCTAGGCGGTGACCTATCTTCGACTACCCATCATCCCACACACTGGAAGCAGGGGCTTCATCATCATCGGGAGAAAAGAATGGCAGCTAGCGCGTCAGGCAGTGGCGCAGCCGGCAAGCTGGTAGTGTGGCCGGGAGTCAGCAGGGTGGCAGCAGTGCAAAGTCAGGAGCCAAGGGGTCACAAATTAGACCACCCACTTTGCATGCCCTAGAAAGTAGCAGCGCAGGTGCTCACCGAGGCGGTAACAGTCAGTCAGTGTGGAGCATTGGTTTTAAAATCACCTACTCGGCGCTGTGGCAGTTTTTTGACAAGACACCGGAGGAGGCGAACTTGACTTTAGGTAGAATCTTTGGGGAGAAAGTAAAGCGTGACTCTATGCTAGGGAAGGGCTGCACCTAAATGGGGAAGGTGCAGCTGTATTGGGGGACAAAATCGCTAGGAAGCTGGAGGAATATTTAAACTAAGGACTGGGGGGAGGGTAACTACACATATAGCGTGCAAGATAGTGAAGATAGAGAGCTGGGAATTAGTAATAAATCAGGGGGTGGAGTGGAGGGAGGGGGTGTAGCAATAGTTAAAAAGAATAGGGAGAAAGGAATGAAAACTGAAAAATCTATAAATTGCATGCTAACCAATACCAGGAGTCTGACCAACAAAAGAAATTAACTAGAATTATTAATTGCAGAAGAAAAATATGACATAGTGGGTATAGCTGAGACATGGCTGGACGAGAGCTACGACTGGGCAGTTAACTTACAGGGTTACAGTCTATTTTGAAGTGACCATAAACACCGGAAAGGGGGAGGTGTCTGTCTCTATGTAAAATCCTGTCTGAAGTCAACACTGCGGGAAGATATAGGTACAGGTAATGAACAGGTGGAATCATTATGGGTAAATATACATGGGGGTAATAACAGAAATATAATTCTAGTAGGAGTCTGCTATAGGCCCCCAAATATAACAGAACCCATGGAAAATGTACTCCTCAGACAAATAGATCAGGCGCCTAATCATAATGAGTTTGTTATTATGGGCGACTTTAACTACCCAGACATAAATTGGGAATATGAAACCTGTAGTTCTCACAAAGGAAACATGTTTTTGTCTATAACTAAAGATAATTACCTTTCCCAAATTGTGCAGGAACCGACTAGACAAAAGGCCCTTCTAGACTTAATATTGACTAATAAACCTGACAGAGTAACAAAGGTTCAGGTTGAGGGGCACCTAGAGAATAGTGACCATAATATAATAAACTTCAATAGAGCTTTTTGTCATGGAGTCACACAAATACTGAATTTGAGGAAAGCTAATTTTATCCTGCTTAGAGAGGCCCTAAACAGTATTGACTGGGACAAGGTGTTTAAAAATAGCAGAACAAAAAATAAATGGGAGATCTTTAAAAACCTCTTAAGCGCTCACTGTGAGAGGTACATACCATATGGTAAAAAAAAAAAAAAAAAATTAGAAACAGGAAAAACCCAATGTGGATCAACAGTGATGTAAAGCAGGCTATAAATGACAAAAATAAAGTGTTTCAGCTACTAAAACAGGAGGGCAGTGAAGAGGCACTAAAAAACTATAAGGAAAAAATAATAAAATATGTAAAAAAAATGATTAAGGCAGCAAAGCTGGAGACAGAAAGACGTATTGCCATAGAAAGTAAAAGTAACCCCAAAATATTTTTAACTATATAAATAGTAAAAAGATTAAAAAAGAAAATGTTGGCCCTTTAAAAATGTACTGAGGGAGAGACTATATAGGGCGATGAGAAAAAAGAAAACCTATTAAACAATTTTTTCTCCACTGTATTTACCAAGGAGGATGACCTTCCTGTTGATGAGCAAATTGAGGAGGTTAATTCCAACTTAAATGTTTCTTGTCTAACCCAGGAAGAAGTAAAGCTCCGCCTTAGGAAGCTTAAAATAGACAAATGCCCAGGCCTTGACGGTATAAGAGAGTTAAGTAATGTGATAGATAGGTCCCTATTCTTAATATTTATGGACTGAATAATAATGGGGTATGTCCCAAATAGTGTTGAGCGATTACGTTGGCTATCGACATCGGGCGATAGTCGATAGTCGGCCACCATCGATAAGGTTTTTCGATAATCGATCATCTCCGATGACCATTAAAGTCTATGGGAGAGCAACAACACCTTCATTCTTACACCCAAACGGGTTGGAAAAGCGGGAATTAAAACCCCACAACAGTCAAATGGATCCCGCTACATCTTAGGCACAACATTAGCTATAAACCCACAGAAAAAAAAAGTCAAAAAAACCTTCAATTTCCCCGTCTTGTACCAACAAAACCCTTTTTTTTCCTGCATCACCCCAAAATTAAAAAAATGAAAAAGGCAGTATTTTTTTGAACCTCTTTTTCTTGAATGGCATTGAATATCCCCCGTCCTGGAACGGTATGACCCCTAAAAAACCTGATGGGGCCCACAGATTAAAAAGTGCCAGAAGAAAGTAGTCTTTGAAACCACCATTTTAGTTGAAACTGGACATTTTTTCAAAACCCCGTCCTGGACCGCACTGACCCTTAAACCTGTTGACCCCCGATTAAAAAAGTGCCCCCGGAAAAAAGGAGTCTTTCAACCACCATTTTAGTTGAACTGGACATTGACTAGAAAAGTCCTGGGGCCCCCGTATGACCATTAAACCTGTCTGACCCCCAGATTAAAAAGTGCCCGGGAAAAAAGGAGTCTTTCAACCCCATTTTTGTTTACTGGCATTGACTATACTGTCCGGGGCCGCAGTTTTTGACCCTTAAACTGTTGGACCCCAGATTAAAAAATGCCCGGAAAAAGGAGTCTTTCAACCACCATTTAGTTGAACTGGCATTGACTATGCCTGTTTGGACCACAGCATGACCCCAAAAACCCCCCATACCCTGTGACAATGATGTGCGACAATTGTGGGCCCTGACGGGAGGACGGGAGGTAAGACTGCTGGATGCAGGGTTTCATTAACCCCTGAAGGGCAGATTGGGGCGCTGTTCGTTACGAGTTCACAGGGCCCTGACCCGCGATGAAGGCTGACGGTCTGCAACGACATCCGTGGCATGCGTGTTGTCGCCAGCACTGGGAAAGGGGCACTTTTTCCCGTACCTCTA
>JAODAL010065202.1:0-18346 GCA_025379985.1 Phyllomedusa bahiana | reverse complement strand
TCTCGGAAATTGTGGGACTGCACCCTTTTTAAGGGTAGAAAAAAAGTGTGGGGAGCTGGGTAGCGGGTAGGCCGAGGAAGGATTGCTCGAAACTTCCGTGGGGAGGGGGGAAAGGGCGGGAAATTAGTGGGGCCCCAGCATGAAGTTATGCAGTCGAAGGGATTTGTTTGGGGGGGGGAAAACTCCCTAGAAAGGAGGGAAACTGATGGGCCAGGGGGGGAACGCCGGGAAATTTTTCAGTGATTGGAAGGAAGGGACCGGGATCTGTCTTTTGGTTGAAAAAAAGGGTTTATATGTCACGTTTGGGGAAAAAGAGTTGAGGGTGGGGGGGAAAGACGCGGGGTTGTGCTCCCTAGGGACAGGTCCGGATCCAGGGGGAGCGCCAAGAAAAAGGGAAAAACTGTGCCCCCCCCAATTTCGGCCCAAAAACTTGCTACTACCAGGGGGCCCCAGATCGGGGCCTAAAAATACCGGCTGCTATATAATATCTCTTCAGTCGGCAAACCCAGCCCCCCATCATCTTATGCCTAGTCAAAAGTGGGTAACCCCCGTCTAGGGCGACGGGTTTGGGGCCAAATAAAGGACGAAAAACAGCGCTGGATCTCCCTCCCAAAAAGGGAAATTTTTAAAACATGCACTGGGTTGTCTAAATTTAAAATTGGGGCAAACGCCTTTTTAGAATAGTTTTTTTGGAATGTTTTGTTTCTGCCGAACCGGAAAAATTTTTCCCTGTTCCACCCCCCGAGGTCGAGGGTTTTTTACGGAGAAAGGGTTCAAAATTGAGGTAAAATTTTTAAAAAGATGGGGCAGGGATTTTTTTTTCCCTAGGTGGGCCCAAAAACCGCCTGCGGCCAAGAAAAGGGGAAAATTGTCGACTTGAGGGACCCAAGGCCCGAAGGGGGAAAGGGTTTTAATGCTAGGGCCCTCGTTTTAAAAAAAAGGTTTTGACCTTAAAGTTCGCCAAGATCCAAACCTCCCCAAATTCGGACTTTCAGTCCCGGGCCCGGGAAAGTCAGGGGGTTATTTAATATAGACCAAGGGGTATCAGCAAACCCTGAACATTTTTTTTTTTTTGCTCTTCAATTCCCAGTCCCTGTGTTGTTCGGGTTTTTTAAAACTGTTTAAATTTGAAAAAAAGGGGGGTTGGCTTTTTACTGAAAATGTTTTACATTTAAAAAAAAATTAATTTTTTTTTTAAATTTACCCCATCCCGCAGGGCGGGGAGTTCCGGATTTCAGAGCCCCGTCTTTTCCATAGACAAAAATTGGGAAATTTAGTTCGCGCTCTGATTGGCGGGGATACCCGGGGCCCCCCGCTGGGCTCACCCAAAATCAGCTTTTTGTAGGGATATAGTGGATACGGGCGGGAAATTTCCAAGGGTTTGGGAAATGGCTTGGGAAACCAGCAAAAAGGGCAGTTGCAGACGGGAAAACGGGGGCAGCAGAGATGTGGGACTGGATCCGGGGAAAGGGGTCAGGAAAAAGAAAGGGGTTGAGCGATACGTAGGTATCAGAGTTTGCGGGGGTAAACCGCAAGGTAAAAGGAAAACTACAATGAAAGCAAGTTCCAGGTAGAGGACTGAAACAGGAGTTAACACAAAAACTAAAAGGAATGGAGTTCAGGTTGGGGGAAAGTTTTATATGTGGAAAAAGGGAAACGGGGGAAACAAGATGGCCCCAGCTGGGGACCGACCCCCAATCTTGACTGGGGGGCAAATTTTAAGGGGAAAAACACAGTAAAACGTTCCAAGGTATGGCAGGGGGATTCCTAAACTTACTCCCACCTAAAACAGGGGCCTTGGACGAAAATTGACTCGGTCTTTCCCGGGGATGTCTTTGATGAAATTGTTTTTCAGTCGAGGGCATTGATGTTATAACGGGTTTCCCCATGAATTCTCTTCGGGCCCAAAAACCTTCCCACTTAATGAGGTATTGTAGCGGGTTTCTAAAAATTTCTCGAGCCAGGTTTTGGGCTCCAAAAAAACTAACTTTTTTTCCCCATCAATTTTACTGCATCGGGGGGAGGAAAAACAGGGGTCCAGGAAGGGATTGGGCAGGGAAAGGCTTTAGCGAGACACTTTGAAACACAGGATGGTCTTCTAGATGGTGGGAGTTTGAGCCGAACAGTACTGGACGGATTTTTGATGATCTTATTTTTGGCCGAAAAACCCTTCTGTCCCATTTTTTGGTAAAGGGCCTCAAAGTTTAAAAATTTTTTGGTGGAAAGCCATTTTTTTAAATTCCCCTTTAAAAGTTGGTGCTGGCCTAGGGTTTGTTTATCTGCCATCTTTTTGGGAAAATTTTCTTGGGGCCCTCTCTTGTGTTTCCTTTAGTAGCTGTAAATTTTGTGTAAAGAGAGTTTCCTTTCCCAGCAGCGGGGATATGGGGGGAACAGAAAGGGAATTTGGGAAAAATTTTTTGGGTGTTTACCCCAAATTTTGCAAAAAAAAGGAGTCTGTTTGGGGGGAAAGCTTTTTTGGGAATTATTTACAAAAAAATTCGGCCACGGGAAAGCAGATAAACCCCGTCATTTGTAGGAGACAAATATGGGCATCGGGGGTAGGTTTAGGGTCTGATTTGTGCTTTTCAGTCTGTCCTTTAAAGATGGGGGTAAAAGGCGGTTGATAGATTAATATAAATGTTAAGTGCAGAACAAAAACTCCCCCAAAAATTTTTGGATGTAAACGGCCCCCCAGGGATCCGAGACAACTTAAATCCGGAAACCATGAAGAAAAAAACCCACATTTTGAATTAAAGGTCAAGCAGTTTCCTTGGAAGGGGGGGTTAGACCGGAAACAGGGGGGTGAAATGGGGAGCCTTGGTGGGGTCGGTCAATACACTGGGAAAATTTGGTATTTTTCCCCCTGAGAGGTAGGTAGACCCTTACGATAAAGTCCATGGTTATAAAAAACCCCGGGGCCCGGGGGGACCGGCAATGGTTGTAAAAAACCCGGGTTGGGGGAAGGGAACGGGGAAGTTTTGCATCTCGCAAAGATGTCCATGATGCCCAATACTTCTTTCCCCTTTGGGAAAAATTGGGGCCCCCAAAAAGAATGGGGGAAAAAAATTCTGGTCTTCTGAAACTCCTTTGTGACCAGCAATCTTCGAATCAGGGGGGCTAGCCTAAAGGATCTTCAGTCTTACTTTTTTGGGGTATGTTTTAGCTGCTTGCCCGTGGGCCCAACATCTTTTTTTTTAAGCCCCAAACTGTCTTCTCAAGGTGGGGGATAGAAAGGTATCAGGTCTTAGGCCTCTTTAAATCTTTTTAAAGAAAGTCTTTATTATGGATTACCCAAAAAAACTTTAGATTCAGAAAGGATTTCTTGGGGCGGAATAGTGGGAAAGTGGAATCACTGGGAACTTTCTTGATAGAGAACCCGCTTTCCCCCTTATGGGACCCGGGGCCTTTTCGAGATACAAATTTGGGAATTGTTTTTGGGGGAAAATACCCCAGCGAGCTTGGGGGGGAGTTTAAAAAACCCCTTGGCTGATCTAATGAATTCCAGTTTACGGGGGTTTCAGTGAGTAAAAAATTATTTGCTGTGGGGTTTCCCCTGAAGTGATGCTCCTTCTTTAAAAGGGCTGCTACGATAGCTAACAGTTCTTTTTCCCCAATCAAAAATTCTTCTCAGGGGGTGTTTAAAATTCGGGGGGAAAAAACGCAAAGGATGTAAAAAAACTTTTGCCCCCCCGGGCCTTTGAGACAAATTTAGCCCCTACAGCACGTCTAAAGGGGTTCTACTTCCACAATAAAGGCGAGTTTGGGTCGGGATGAACTAACCCCGGGGTGTAGTGAATTTGGCCTTTAGGAGAGAGAAGGTTTTTTTTGTGCTTGAGGGACCAAGCAAAAGCATTTTCTTTTTGTCAACTGTGTGTTTGGGAAAATTATTTCTGAAAAAATTTTTGATAAAAGCGTCTATAGAAGTTGGCAAAAACCTATAAAAACGGGGGGACATCTTTTTTGTTTCGGGGGGGGTAGGCCAAGTTATTTTTGCTTTAATTTTCGAGTCCAAATTTGTAGACCATGGGGGTGAAATTATGAAACCCAAGGGAAATTTGGATCTCGGTCTGATGAAATTCACATTTTTCGTTTTTTTAAATGTAAAGTTGGTTCTCCCCTTAAAGGCCGTCCAAAAATAATTTTTCACGTGTTTCTGGTGTTTTCCTTTGAGTTGAGAAATTCAGGATATATCCAGATAAATGGGCATGAATTTATCCGGGGGGGTCTCTTTAAGATGTCATTGCGAGATGTTGAAAAAATTGGGGAGGGGCAAATTTAAAAAGGGCCAAAAAAGGGATCCGGGAATATTCAAAGTGTCCATAAAAAGTGCCTAAAGGCAGTTTTTCCCTTCCCTCTCCGATCTGTTTTGGGACCAAGTTTTTTGGCGCCCCGTAGATCTAATTTGGGAAAAAATCTTCGGGATGTCGCACTTCCCCTCAGTAGTCAGGGATCAGTGGTAAGAGGTTTAAAGGTTTTTGTTTGGGAATTTTTTTTTTGTTCTCTGTTTGTCAATGCAAAGGGTTTTTAAAGGGAACCCTCCTTCTTTTAACAAAAGAAATATGGGGGCCCCCCCTGGTGAGGAAGTTTGGGGGGATGAACCCCCCTTTGGGCCGATTTTCTTTTTATGTAGTCCTTTTTGGGCTTTTTAAATTTAGGACCTGCCAAAGGGGGAGATGTTTCCAAAGGTTTTTTAGGTGCACCCGGAAAACAAGTCTATGGGGGGGTTTTATAGGGTGGTGTGGGGGGAGCTTGTCTGCATTTTTTTTTTGCTGCAAAACCCTCCCCAAATTTTCCCCGTATTTTCCCAGGGTAAACTCTTTCCCATTTTATTATCTTGGGGCTGGGTCTTGGGGCCTTGTTCAGAGTGAGCTGAGGGGAAAGGGCCAAACCTCCGTTTGGGGAAAACTTAAACTCCCTTTGGGTTTTCCCAAGGGTTTATAGCTGGGTTTGTGCTTGTAGCCCGGGGAGGCCCAGGTGGGCTGGAAGTGTGGGGGGAAAAGATCAAATAGAAAAAGAGGACTTCACGATGTTGGGATGTCCCTAATGATCCCCAAGTGGTTCTGTTTTTTGGTTCCCCCTGGCCCTGAGTTCGTGGGGTTTCCCTTTTACTGTTTTTTCCCTTTTTTACGGGTTGGGGAGTTTTTTCTGAAAAGTAACCCCCTGCTTTTGAAACAAAAAAAGGTCCCTTTAAATTGCCACTTGCCCCCGGGGTCTACCATAGCTGAGGTAGAATTTTCCCATGGGAGAGTTAACCCGGAAAATTGATGGGAAGGAAGTTTTTTTTGGGTCTTTTTTTTCTTTCTTAAAAAGAGGTTTCCAACCCATTTTGGGTGGAATGAATAATTGTGTTTTCAGTTTTAAATCTGTTTTTTGAAGCAATTTTATTCTTCTTGAGCTGTCGGGGGGTCCTTTAAAGGCTGGCCCCCGTTCCGGGACGGGGTTGGGCCCGTTGATAAAGGGAAATGGTCAGTTTCCACAATAGAAGCAAAGACTTTCCCGGAGCCGGTGCTCCCTTTTTTTTCTGAGCTCTAAAGTTTTACCCATGGAATCCCCTTGCATAGGGGTCAATTCGGCTTCTCTGCGGGTCTTCCCCTTTGGGGGTTCCCTTTGGGAAAATGGCAGGGGGCTGGCGGGATTGGTTTTTATCAAAAATTTAGAGTAGCCACCCCTCCTGTCATCGTTCAGGACAGGGGCGGGGATCGATTCGGGTGAATGATTAATGGGAAGGCATCCAAACCCGAAGGGGGCCCCTGCACGGGCAAGTTCATCTTTAAGGCGCTTTCGTAGGGCCTTTTTCCCAAAAAAAGCCCCTTTTGGGTGCGTCATTCCAGTTTGTGTCGAATTTTGGGGCCCCCCTCTTTAACTCCAGGCCCTAATCCGGGAAGGGGCATTTGCCCGGGGCAAGGATGTATTGGGGTTCAGCAGTGCACCCCGTTTTGGGATCGTCCCAAAAATCGGGCTCATGGGTCGATGAACTCCTCCAGGTGATTCAGCGGGCGTCTTGGTTTCAAATTTAAAAAGGGTAGCCCAGGCAATTTTTTTTGGGTGGGGGGGGGCGTTTAAAAAAACAGGACCTTCGATCGTCTGTTTGGAAAATTTTGGGAGGGTTCGCGTCGAAGTATTGCCCACATTGATTGAGAAAAACCCCCCAAATTTTTCGCGATTTTCCGACCGAATCTGAAGGGTGGCAATTCGGGGTCATGGGCGGGGACCGAAGTGGGTGGTCCAGAGGTTTTACTCTTTCCGGTGGAGGGATCCGGTCGGATTTAAAGGGGTGCACAGTTTTTTGCGTTGAAACCCGGATCGCCTTTTTTCATACACTTGGTTTTTTATGGCCAAATTGGCCTTTTTTAAACGTCAAATTTTGTTTTCAATGCTTGATCTCAGTGCGGCCCTGTTAGCCATAGCAGTTTTTAAGCTGTTTGAAACGAAAACTTCCGGATACCGCCCCCGCCCGGAAATCCATTTTGTGGCTTTTAGTTTCCTGTAAGGGTACTAGTGGATACAGCTGGAAACCAAAGGGGTTGGGGCTGGCTTGGGCACAGGGAAGGCAGATGCCCGACTGGAAAGGAGGCAGCAGAGATGTAGACTGGATTTCCCGGGGAAGGTCAGGAAAAGCACCCGTTGGGGCGATACGTTTGGTATCAGAGTTTGCAGGGTAAACCGAAGGTGGGAAATAACAATGGAAAGGGAAGTTCCCGGGAGGGGGCCTGCCCCAAACAGGAGTTAAACAACTCAAGCAAAAGGAGATCAAGGCTTTAGGAGTTTTTTATATGCTGGGGAACGGAAACAGGGAAACAAGATGGCCCCAGTGAGACACGATTCCCCCCATCTTGACTGAGGGAAAAATTAAAAGGGGAAACACAGGGAAACAAGTTCCAAAGGGATGGGGAGGGGTTCCCGACATTCTTTTCTGTCTTTTTACTGTTTTTGAATGTCCCGCCCTTTTATTTTGTTGGGCTAAACCCCCCCTTCCCCCCCCCCTTTGGAAATTTAAAGGGACTTTGGGCGCTCCTATTCTGTTTTGGGTTTTTTTCTCCCTTTATAGGTTTTGGGAAAGGGCCACTGTCGCTTCTATTTGATTTGGGCCAAACTTTCCATAGGATTTTAATTTGGGCCACTGTCGCTCCTTTTTTTGATTGGCCCGGCTTCTTGGGCCCACCAATGAGAAAAAGCTTTTCATATTTTTTAATTACTGTATTTCCCCGGGAATTCTTCTATTGCAATTCCTTATGTAGCGCCCGGTTTTCCCGGGGACAAACCGTTGTTCGGGGGTTTAATTTTATTTATGTTTTTAGAAGGGGTTTTTGCTTTTTCTGAAAAATGTTTTACATTTTAAAAAAAAAATAATTTTTTGTTTTAAAACTTCATGCCCCACGGGTGAGTGCCGAGATTTCAGTGCGCCCATCTCTCCATAGGGCATAATGGGGAAGTAGCTTGCGCTCTGGTTTTTGGGGGGGATAGCCCCCAAACACCCGTAGCTCCCGCCCAATCAGCCCCTTTTCTGTCTTTTTACTGTATTTTGAATTATCCGCCGTGGATTCTGATTGGTCTAAACTTCTCCATAGACTAGAATGGGTCTTTGTCGTTTCCTATTTCTAATTTGGGCCCAGGTAGCCAAGCCCCCCTAGCTCAGCCAATCAGCTTTTTTTCTGTTTTTTACTGTATTTTAAATTATCCCGCCGTGGATTCTGATTGGTCAATCCTTCCCCATAGATTTTAATGGTTCACTGTCGCTCCTATTCTGATTGGCTGGTTTATGCCGACCAATGAGAATAGGTTTCAGAATTTGAATTACTGTATTAACCAGCAATTTCCAATATCATAATTCTTGATATTGCGCCGTTCTAGAGTTTTGGAAAGTGTTTTTTTTTTTTAAGTATGTTTATTTTTTATGTTCAGCTCTTTTCTGACACTGTTTTCCGCCCTTATAAGGCGATTTTTTCGGAATCATACTCCTGCTGCACGGAGCGGAGCGCCGAGATTTCTGTCGCGATCTTCTATCTGCTTCCTCGCATGTTCCGTTCTTGCTTCACTTCGCCTCTGTCGGAGGATTTAGACCAAAAAAAACCCGATCTGCCTGTCGGAGCTGCTGAGCGCTGCACTGCGCCTCGCTTTGCCGACTCGCGATCGTACATACCTCGGAGTTTTCGAGCGCGCCGCGTCCCGCCCCGGAACGCCTACCCCGCGCCCACACCGCACCAACTGTCCGCCCCTTCGTGCGGGGCGCAGCTGAAAATGGCGAACACTGCGCCTAACACTGAATCCCCGCGTCCGACAGCAGGATTCGGGCTGGGAGGCGCAGTATACGCCAAAAAACGGGCGAAAAGCCCGATCATACATGTCGCCCTATGTTTATTGAGAGTAAGCAACGTCACAGTTATAGCCATTCACAGCCATGTCCACCTTCATGCAACTTTGTGACAAGTAAAAGTTGTTTTGCAAAACTTTCTAGAATGCTTCAGGTTTCTGTGTCTCAGGAGACTGGACAGTGACCCGCTACTCACCGGATCACTCATCTATTTATAGACAGGATTCATTGGGACAAAACTATAAACTGATTCCTGGTCAATCTATTTTCTTGATATAGTTTGATTTCTCTTAGGGCGCTTGTATGTGGGTACCTTTAGTAATCATGGTGGGAGGAACCAGGTTCAGACAGGCCCACAGGGCAATCTCCCAGTCCGCCCCTGCCCATGGCAGATGTGGAGTTTTTTAAACTACATTTGCATCCTTGGGAGAGGCAGAAAGGCAGAGAGTAAGAGGAAAAAAGCAAGATGCAGAGTATAAGAGGCAGAGTATTAGAGGAATGTTGTTACGGACAGCGATAGTCGATCTGCTGGACCACCGCAAGCGATAGTATAAGCCCCGCCAGGTAGCGGAGTCTAAGTAGATCCCGGTTTTCACCAGAGCCCGCCACAAAGCGGGATGGACTTGCTGCGGCGGGAGTCTACCAGGTCGCTTCCACTGATGTGACTTGCTTGTGGTGGCAGCCAAGGGTGAGCGTGGTACAGAATCGTCAGGTGTAGGCGTAGTTGTGGACAGACGAGAAGCTCAGGGCAGGCGGCAACTTTCGTAGTCAATAAACGTAGCAAGAGGGTCGGGGCTGGCGGCAAAGGTTCGTGGTCAATAAACGTAGCACAAGGGTCAGAACTCCAAAGACACTAGAACGCACTTCCAACGCTTTCGCTATAGGCAATGGGCACAATAGATCCAGAGCGGAAGTGCCGGGGCGGAACCAATATATAGGACCAGCGGCCGGCAAAAAACCAATTACTGGTGCACTGGCCCTTTAAGTCTCAAAGAACTGCCACGCGCATGCACTAGGGGGCGCTCGCGTGCACGGCAGCTGGCAGAGAGCCGCACGGGGACAGGAGCGTGGCCAGGTAAGTCCTGGCTATCAGGAAGCGAGTGAGCGTGCGGCCCGGCATGCGGACCGCGGTGCCACCCGCTCCCGGAGCGGGAGGGCACGGCGGGAACGGGGGGGGCCGCACCCCGGGACCCATGGCTGGGACCACGTGCGTACCGCCCTCCCCACCCAGACCTCCCCCTCTTTCTTGAAAAAATCAATTTCTTCAGAAGGTCACGATCCAAGATGTTGTCCTCCGGCCCGAATCCTTCCCAATCAATGGGAGGAAATTCGTTTCCCCTCTGTGTTTCATAGCCAGAATCTCTTTCAAGTAAAACACTTTGGGAAAAGCCCCGCTTAGGGGGGGGGAGGCGACTTTCCGGGGAAAGTATTGAGCCCCAACAGGCTTCCAGGGAGACTGGAAGAAATTCGGGATAGCTGGTAGGGGGGAGCTGGATTTTATAGGCCCCCGGTTGATCTGCTGTAACATCTCAAATGGCCCCTGGGAAAAGTGGACTAGTTTATAGCTTGGTATCTTGACCCGGATTTACCTGGCTGACAGCCCACCCCTTATCCCCTGGAGAAAAAGTTGGGGCGGTCTCCTTTTTTTTCTGCCTGGGATTCATGCGGAGGGTTTTAGTTTGGTTGAAAGAATGGCGCGTTCTCCCCCCCAAATGACGTTATGTCCGGCCCAGGGTGTCCCCGCAGGAACCTCGGGGGGCAGAAGGCAGGGGGGAGGGGTGCGGGGGGGATGCAGTCCATAAAAAATATAGAAGGGGTTAAAGACCCCCGGAGGTTTCGGTATAGGGGTTTAAGAGAATTCCCCCAGGGCAACAGGTGGACCATTTGTTTTGGGGGCCCGAGAGGGGGAAGTGGCGAGTACGTGCCAGGATTTGATTGACCCTCTCCACCGACCATTGGATTGGGGTGGTAACCCAGGGAAAAAAGTCCAATTTTATTTGTAATGGGAGCGAGGGCACGCCGAACCTGGAGACGAACGGGGGACCCCACGGTCGAGACGATGTGACGTGGGAGGCCTGTGCTGAGATGTGCTCGAAAAAAAGAAAAGTGGTAGCCGGGGAGGGAGGGAAGGCCTGGCAATGGGACAAAGTGTGCCATCTTAAAAAAAGGGGGTCTGCGACCACCCAAAAAAAACGTTTTAACCGGAGGATGAGGAAAGGGTCGGTGAAAAATCCTAGACCCCTGGGACCAGGGGGGACTTCGGTGTGGGCAAGGGATGCAAAAGACCGGATGGGCTGCGAGGGGCTTTTTTCCCTGGGCCGGTGGTCAGGCTTCCAAAATCCCTTGTCCCCCTTGAAAGTGTCAGCCACCAGTAGAAGGGGAGATCAGCAGTAAGTTTTTTGAGCGCCGGGTGCCCGGCCACCAGAGAAAAAATGTCCCCATTTTGGAATTCTTCTTGGAGAGGGGCCAAAGTCTTTCCTGGGAAAAACTTTGGAGGACGACCGGAAAAACATCCCAAAAAAGTTTGGAGGTAAAATATGTGAGTCCCGGGGTTTCCCCCTTGGTATGGAGGGGAGGAGGAGGGCGTCAGCCTTGAGTTTTTTTTGCGGGCGGAAAGGGGAATCGGAATCAAAAATAAAAAAGAACAGCGCCACCTGGCTGGCGGGGTTTTATATTTGGGGCCCCGAAAAGGGGTACGGGGGGTTTTTATTCAGTGTAGACCTGTAGACCTTCAGGAGGTGGCCCCTTCCCCCGGGCTAGCTTAATAGCTAAGATTCCCGGGTTTCCACATGGCGGGGGAGAAAAATTCCACCTGGGGGTTCCCCCTTGGGCCCCCTTTTTGATGAGCCCACCCACCCCCCAGGAGGAGGCGTCCGCCTCCAAAGCAAAAGGTTTCTCTGGGTCTGGGCGAGATAGGACGGGTGCAGAGGCAAAAGTGCCTTTTTGGCTGCTTGTGACCAGAGTTCGGGTTGGCGTTCTTCTTAGTGGGGGCCCCCATCGGTGCCACCAATGTAGAGAAATGGGAATAAATTGCCGATAGTAATTTGCGAACCCAAAAAGCGCTGTATGGCCGAAGTCCCTAGGGCGAGGCCACTGCAGAACGGCCCTAACTTCACTGGATCCATTGAAGACCCCTTTTCTGGACGATATAACCCCGGAAAGGGGAAATCATCCGGTTTTAAAAAAACATTTCTCCAACTTGGCGGTAAAAACCGGTTGCTCGGAGATGACTCAGACTGGCGTACCCGCAACGATGGGGTTTTAGGATCAGGGAGAAAAAAAAAAGATGTGTCCCAAATAGACGTGACACGGAAAAGGGAGGGCTCTAAAGATGTCATGCGAAATTTCCCGAAGCGGTGGGGCGTTGCACAGCCAAAAGATCACCAAGTATTCCAAAAATGCCCCTACCGTGTTAAAAACCGTCTTCCATTATCGCCCTCTCGAATTCTAACGAGGGGTTTTTTTTTCTCCATGCAATTTAGTTTAGAAAAAACTTGGGCCCCCCGGGGGCGGTCAAAGAGTTCCGAAAATTTGAGGTAACGGAAACGTTTTCCGGTGATTTTATTAAGGGCCCTTTGGGAATTTTTATACGGGGGAGAGAGAACCTCTTTTTTTTTTTAAAAAAGAAGAAAACCCGGCTCCGGCGGGGGGGGGTTGCGAATAAAGCCCCTTTTTCAAATTTTTCTTTACATGGCCGGCATTTGGGCCCGAGTTTTCTGGTAGGACAAAGGATAGACCCCCCCGGGAGGATGGTCCCGGAAAAAAAGGTAAATCGGACGTCATGGGTGATTTGGGGGGGCGCGTTTTCGGCCTCCTTCTCCAAAAAAAAATCAGTGAAATCCTGGTTTTCTTTAGTAGGTAGGGGCCCGGAGAGGTTTGGGGGGATGACTGAGAGGGATGGAAAGCACGGGCGTGGTGCGGGCCCGGGGCAGTGCTCAGGGAATCCGGTCCCCAACGCAAGCCTCGCCGGTTTTTTCCAGTCGAGCGTAGGGGCATGAGCTGCAGCCATGGAAGTTCCCCAAAAGGGGTGCGACGAAAACCTAGGATAGCACGTGGAAGGCAATCTTCTCCTTGTGCGGGCCCCCACCTGGAGGGAACTGGGCCCGGTGATGTACGAATGGAATCGTCGAAGTTCCCCCCTGACTGAAGAAGTACCCGGGGTTCTTCAGCTGGGGCCAGTGGCAGATGATATGGTACCAGGGAGGATGGATAAAGTTCCTGGAGCCCAGAATCCCGGAAGGAGGGCCTGAAATGAGGACAGCGCGTAGTGATGTAGTGACGTAGTGAGTTCGTTCAGAGGGACGGAAAAAGGTTTTTCTTGCGGCCAGTGCTTCCCTTACCCTGCTGGATAACCCCTTTTTAAAGGTGGCGCAGAGGGCTGGTCATTCCAGGATAACTCTGGGCCAGGTACAGAATAGCGGATGGGGCCCATGGAGGAGTCACCTGGCGAAGATTAGGCCGCCGTCTCGGCAAACACGGGGACGCATGGTTCCCTCGAAGATGCTACGAATTCCTGGAGGAAAGGGTGTAGGTCTGCAGTCCCGGGTGTTCTATCCAGAGGGGGGGGTTACCCAAACAGGGCTTCTCGGAAAGTAGCTGCCACAAATGCCACTTTTGCCCTTTTGTGGGGAAAAAGTTTTAGCCATCGTTTGACATTTTCTTGGGCATGGGGTTTATGAAACCCCTGCAAAAACTTGGGTCCCCGTCAAATTTGATGGTAAAGGGAACTCGAAACTTGGGACCAACCATGCCAACGGAAAAGGGGGGGGCGTAGAAAGAAAAAAAAAAACAAAAAATGGAGGGGGTATGATAATTGTGTGCAATATAAAAATTTTAAATTTTATTTCAATTTTAAAAATAATTGCGGTAAACATTAAATTCACAAATAAGAGCAAAATAAGTGCCAATGAAAAAAATGGCGCATTGATAAACTACTTAACTTGATGAGGTCAATGGGGGTCTCCCCCCAGTGGTAGATTGGTAGTCAGCACTCGCCCGTCATTGGGGCGGACCCCCTCACCGGTATAGGAGGCCTCCTTTTTAACCTATAGACTCAAGTCTTACCCCTTTACGTCGGTAATCATACAGTGTCCCAACATGGTTTCGACCCACCCAGTCTCTTCAGGGAACCAATGAAGTGATGCATTTAATCTAGAAATGGGATCAGAAAAATTTCAAAAAACTGAGTGTAATGAAACGATATAGTGTTACCTTCCAATTTATCCTTTCCATTTTAAATTTCTATAAAATGACAAATCCCATAGTTACAGGTCAATATATAAAAATGCTGCGGGGTTATGCAGCCATGTCATGTGTATTGGGAAACAGATGTGCTGTTTTATAGTACAAAGCGTCAAAATTCACCTCCAAAAACATGCAGACTCCAAACCCCACAGAAGCCCGACATATATCGCCAAAGAACAAAGTCCGTATCTTACCCAATACAGAGATTGCAATTACAAGCAGGTCAATAGGAGAGCTATTATTGGCTCCAAGAAAGACACACGGAAGGGCTATGGTGTGGCCCGCCGTTTTGTTTGAATGCACAGGCAGCCCTTAAATGTTGAAGGAAGGCGGATGTCTGTTTAGCTGTCACCGTGGCAACCCGGTCAACATGCTTGTTTCCGGTCTTTTTTCAAGTCCACTTTCCGACCCTCTGGGCGCGAAGTCCAAAGCAAATGCTTACGGCTGAGTTCCTGAGTGCTGGATGTGTGACGCGCGCAATGTCGCGCAACAACATCGTCACCTTTCCGCCCTACAACTTGCCGAGTGTCGAAACGGGCCCCACATACTGTCACTTGCACAATTGCTAAGAACGACGAGTAAGATAGTTCAGGCGTTAGTGTTACAGGTGACATAATACGCACGGTGATGAACGGACGGGCAATTTCAGATGGGGCCACGCAAAAAAAAATTCTCAGCTCGCACCCCCAATTTGAAGAAATCACGTATTAAAGATAGATCTTGTTTTGGCATCCTCCCGATGGTGATCAGGATGGAATCAGATATGACACAGACATTAAGTGTGTGGGGACACAATGGTACGAAGTGATGTACAATGACATTATTGAAATAGAGTTCAGAGTACATATGTTAATTAAGATAGAGAATAAACCGGAGGAGAAAGAATAGAGGCATATTTGACTCTTTAAATGTATATAAATGAAGCTGCTTGGATAGAACTGTGGAGGTTTCACAAAGATAATTCTTCTTGGGTGCATCAAAGCCACTTATGCTACCCACACTTTATAAATAGCAAACTAAAATTAGCTGTTCAATTGAGTCCCTGTTGGTATGCCCAGTTTCCTAGGGTTATAGATCCAAAAGGTTTTCACGTCTGAGGAGTTCCATATCAAAATTGCCCTTCCTTTCATTTAGGTGTGAAGGAGAATCAATCCCATAATTTTTGGGGGGAAGGAATTTCCCCCTTTTTTTAGGGGAAACACCCCCCATGTTGACTCCAGATATGTCTGATAACTGGAGTGTCTCTTTTGTTACGAATATCACATAGGATTGTTCAACCTATTCTCCTTCTCAGCTCCCGAGTGGTCTTTCCACATAATCCAGTTCACATGGACATCGAATGGCGGTAGATTACACTCCTTTTGTACGACCTCATTTTATGAAGTGTTTAATTTCATAAAATGTACTGTCCAGTTTTTATTACTCCTAAAGATTTTTTTCCAGTTTTATAATGTGGACAGCCTATGGGCAATCCGCTAACATATTGTAGCAAACTTTTGGCTGTCAATTTAGCCACATCGAGTCACTTTTGGAGGGGTACTAATGGTTCTCACAAGACGATCTTGGAAGGACTCTTTCCCTTTTCCTAATAATGTGATGGCTGGTCTCGGACCATTTTTTTATCTTGATGGTCAGGAATCCATTAGGAGGATGTTCCCAGTGTTTTAGTTAGTATCATACCGGCTTCATTAGAGGCTGCATCCAAAACGTTTCCTATCAAATCTTATGATTCTCGAATCCAAAATGATCTCTCTTTTCTATTTAGGAAAGCCAAAAAGAACATTTCCTATCAAGTGCGGATTGCAGAGCGATATGATTCTTTTGAGTATCCCCTCGGGTACTCTTTTCCTGAATCTATCACCAAAGGTCTTTTGCCTGATGAACAAATTCATTTTTTAGAGGGAAACAATTTACGAACGCAATTCAAAAATTTGTCCTCGTGGGTTCCCTTCTTTTAAAGGATTAAGGGTGACTACTACTCCAATGCAGGAGTGAATTACATGCCGTTCCTTTCGATTAGATGAGGTGTTCAGTCTTCACATCATGTCCTTTGTTACCATTCACATCAAGGAAAGCTAAGTTTTGGTGGGGATTCTAATATCATGAGGTGATCCCTGGAGTCCAATACAAGGTTTGATTTAAACTTTTCATGAACTTCTATGAACTCCCTCTTTCTTTCCCCCCACTCAAACAGGGACAAAGATATCATTCCAATTTATCTTGTGTAGAATGCAAATGTTTTCAATGTGTTTGAGGGGTTTCATCGCCAAAGAGGGACTATTGTATCCTAACACCCACCCAAGTATAGATTAAGCATAACTTGGGGGCGCCAGGAATTGCCCATGGCGGTTCCTCTCTATTGGTGATATTAAAGTTTCCCATTGAATAGAAAGAAATTCTTTGTGAGAACAAACGTTAAGAGGTCCAACACAAATTTATTATGTAGATCAAAAACTGGTTGACCCCCTCCCTCTAAGGAAATGTTCAGTTGCCTTGATCCCCAATTCATGTGGAAAGAGGTATAGGAGTGGACTCCACATCAATGTTCCCAAGAAAAGCTTGTCTTTGGGGTACTTATTTCCGTCAAAATTTTCCTTAGGAAGTCCATGGTATCCCTTGTGTAAGAAGATAGGGATTCTACAAATGGTTTAAGGGACCTGATTAGGTATATCCCCACAAATTTTTGTGTTGAGGCATTCCTATTTACCCGACCCCAAACTTATCGGTTCTCCCCTTCATCGGATATACACCTTTAATTAATTTTTGGGAGACCATTAAAATGTCGCTTGTCGTGGAAAAATTGGGGGAATAGGAATTCAAATTCAGAGCCACTGATTAAAAACTCGTTGGTTTTAGCAGGTTGATTATTATCTCCAATAGTTCTCGTTTGTTACTCTACTGGTTGGGTCATTCCTTAAGGACTTCGTAACAGTGTCGATCACCAAAGAAAGTCTCTTACCAAGTCCTATTAGTTCTGGTGTGATCCAGTACAACTATAATTCCCACCCTTTCAGAGGTTTTTATAAACTTATTCATGGAATTTTGTTCTAATTTCTTGATTTGCCTGTTTTTCCCTAAATGGTACAATTTCGGAGGTATCCTTCATTTTCAGATGTTTCTAGATCTCTGGTAGACCTGGGGGAAAACAAAGACATCTATTACAAGATATGTTCCTAAAGGGGCATTTTTCTTATTTTTGTTGCACAATTGTGTTAAAAGGACCTTTTCCCATTCGTATTGTTGTCATCTGCCAGGACTATATAATTAGGGTTATGAATCTTCTCCTAAACATGTCATCACCTATCCCCAGTTCAAGACATTCGCTTTCTATTTCGAAATGCGTGATAATTTTTGCCAACGCATTTTTCCCCCAAAAAGGTGTATATCCTTTACCCAATTGAATAGATTAAATTTTCCTGTTGGAACGAACGAAAAGTCCTTTCTTTTAAGATGTTCATTTCGTGTTCACTTAGGATAGGGAAGACAAGTTAACTATTTGATGTTGGTCCTTTACTGGTGCAATTTTAGTTATTTCGGAGTTGAACGTACCCCGATGGGTATTGGCGAGCTAAAAAGGCTTTTGTTGTCCTCTAGTTTTTTTGGGCCTTTCCCACGTCCTCCCCTGTCCTGATGAATTAGGGGACTGTCTATTGTTTCTTCCCTCCAGGTTGAGTCTGAAATATCAGTATCACTTGTGGAGATACATCAGTATCTCTCCTATCGTGTTTATAACCTGAAAATATATATGCTTTGTTTTCTCTAAAGTCACCAAGATCTCTAATAAATTGCTTATGTTTACGGTCTTTGATATGTTGTTGAAATTTTTCTATTGAGTTCTGTAACTGTTTTTCTTTCGTCACAAATTCTGTCTGTAGAAAGAACCACAGATGGAGGTGGCAGCTGCTGCTGAGACGTGAGGAGCTGTTGTGACAAGTTGGACAGCTGATCCAACTGCTGTGCCTGTGGCGAAATCCGCTGTGACTGCTGGGCAATGACGGACGTGAGGTCTGCGATACTGGGCGGAGGCACCTTGGCAGGGTCCATGGCCGGATCTAACTGTTAGGGATAGCGGTAGTGGATCCGCTGGACCACCGCAAGCGATGGTATAAGCCATGCCAGGGAGCGGAGTCTAAGTAGGTCCCGGTTTTCACCAGAGCCCAACGCAAAGCGGGATGGACTTGCTGCGGCGGGAGTCTACCAGGTCGCTTCCACTGACGTGACTTGCTTGCGGTGGCAGCCAAGGGTGAGCGTGGTACAGAATTGTCAGGCATAGGCGTAGTCATGGACAGGCGAGAAGGTCAGGGCAGGCAGCAACTTTCGTGGTCAATAAACGTAGCAAGAGGGTCAGGGCTGGCGGCAAAGGTTCGTGGTCAATAAACGTAGCACAAGGGTCAGAACACTGAAGACACTAGAACGCACTTCCAATGCTTTCTCTATAGGCAATGGGCACAATAGATCCGGCGCGGAAGTGCCGGGGTGGTAACCTTATATAGGACCAGCGGCCGGAAATAAACCAATTACCGACGCGCTGGCCCTTTAAATTTCAAAGAACTGCCGCGCGCGCACTAGGGGGCGCTTGTGCGCACAGCAGCTGGCAGAGAGCCGCATGGGGACAGGAGCATGGCCAGGTAAGTCCTGGCTATCGGGGATGCGAGTGCGCCAGCGGCCCAATATGCAGAACGCGGTACCACCCGCTCCTGGAGCGGGAGGGCACGGACGGGACACGGGTGTGCCCGCAGCCCGACCCACTGCTGCGGGACCACCCGTGACAAATGTATGTACGTGGGGTCC
>JAODAL010065201.1:0-18346 GCA_025379985.1 Phyllomedusa bahiana | reverse complement strand
GGGTTTTTGACTATCAAATAAAACTGATTGACTCCAAAATTGCTGTATTCAAATTTAATTTTCAAGGTGGCTCTATGAACAAAAGCGGCCTGCGCCAAAGTGAAAAAAACACCTATCTGAAATGTATACGGATAATAAAAGTGGAGTTTTGCACCTATCAAATACACCTGCGGTGACTACAAAATTGCTGTATTCAAATTTAAGTGCAAGGTTGCTCTGTGAACAAAGCTGGCCTGTGCCAAAGTGACAAAAACACCTATCTGAAATGTATACGGATAATAAAAGTGGAGTTTTGCTCTTATCAAATACACCTGCGGTGACTACAAAACTGCTGTATTCAAATTTAAGTGCAAGGTGGCTCTATGAACAAAGCTGGCCTGCGCCAAAGTGAAAAAAACACCTATCTGAAATGTATACGGATAATAAAAGTGGAGTTTTGCACCTATCAAATACACCTGCAGTGACTACAAAATTGCTGTATTCAAATTTAAGTGCAAGGTGGCTCTATGAACAAAGCTGGCCTGCGCCAAAGTGAAAAAAAAACACCTATCTGAAATGTATACGGATAATAAAAGTGGAGTTTTGCACCTATCAAATACACCTGCGGTGACTACAAAATTGCTGTATTCAAATTTAAGTGCAAGGTGGCTCTGTGAACAAAGCTGGCCTGCGCCAAAGTGAAAAAAACACCTATCTGAAATGTATACGGATAATAAAAGTGGAGTTTTGCACCTATCAAATACACCTGCGGTGACTACAAAATAGATGTATTCAAATTTAAGTGCAAGGTCGATCTATGAACAAAGCTGGCCTGCGCCAAAGTGAAAAAAAACACCTATCTGAAATGTATACGGATAATAAAAGCGGAGTTTTTGCACCTATCAAATACACCTGCAGTTAATAGAAAAGATCTGTATCCTAATATAAGTACAGGCTGCACAACATACAAGTAATATCTCACCAAAAAACTGGCCAAAAAGTGTTAATAAAAACCCATTGCAATGCAGGGTCTAACTCTAAACACAGTCTGGGCTGCACAATATCCACTCTCTCTAAAGAGCCTGTCTGTCTGTGTTCGCCCGCAGAGCCCCCTCTCCCCCCTCCCTACCCCTGCGGCTGTACAGTGCTAGATGCTCCTTTAAAATTCTAAGGCTAACTAAAATCTGCAAATCTCTAATCTACCTAAGTTCTAATGTTCACAGCTAAAAGCATAGTTGTCTGTGTGAACAAATAGAACAGTTTCGCTGAGCTGTTTTAACAGAGACCAAGCACACGTCCTACTCTTATGATACACACACACACACTGAGGCAGAACAGGAAAGGCTGTTCTATGTAAAACGAGGTCATGTGATTTTTCCAGCCAATCGCAACCATACATATCCCAGTCATGACGTCGCACACCCAGCTCACCATGCTCTATTCTATAAGCTGATTTGCTGGCCGCCAAAATGACAGGAAGCGCTGAAAATGGCGCGATATTAATAGATTATGCGCAGATTTTAACCTAAATTATCGTGTGATCGAAAAAATCCGATCAACATAAAAACCGTGCCAATTTCAACTTTGTCGATAATAATCGCTCAACACTAGTCCTCATACATGAGGTAGTATGAATAATACATTGATGACCACCTTCAAGGGGAAGGGGGAGGACTTCAGATTTGTCATCTGAGTTTGGTGCATATGTCATTCCTCAAGCACAATGATATAAACCTTAACCCCTTAATGATATTTTACATAAATTTATATCATAATGTTGCTAAGGTGCTACGCTCCGCAGTCCTGCTATTTAGACACCTTTTTTGTACATCAAAGGAAGGTGTGTCATAGTTTGGAACAGAGTAAATATCTGAAATGGACCCTATATAGAGCTATTAAAAAGCCTCAGGCTATTAAAGGTCTATTAAAAATTACCACAAGGTAATTTGATTTTAAACCAATCCAAGTGGAAAATATATAGATTCTAAAAATAGACAAATGATAACATTTTAAACTACTTACAGTCCTCAGTTTTATTGCATTGTCACAATCAGCAAGAAACATCTTTAGTTGCTGTCTGTTCAAGAGAATATGCAGGGTATTTTACAGTACAATATTTAGTTTATTTCTAGGAGAGTGCCAACTGTTGGATCTCATCTTTCTCCTAGCCTATTTGTTTCAGATAATACATTTAATAAACGTGGTTGGGTTAACATAGCAGGATTGCTGTGGCCATACCCCTTGAACGGCATGTAATTAAATGCAAATCACAAAAAACTTTTCTTCTACTTCTTATAGTCATCCTTTTGGAATTGACACATACATCACCTGCAACACTAAATGTGTAGTTTATCTCAATACGTGTTCCGCTTGTAGATTACAATATGTAGGTTGTACATCTACCAATTTGAAATCTAGAATACGTAGACATTTATCGAATGTGCAGAGACCAATTCACATTGGTATTTTTATGGCTTCAAAGCATTAAGCTGAACACCACAGTGTTTTTTTAACACACTTTTTGTATTTGGTATTGAAAGGGTCAATAGACCTATAAAATGAGGGGATCACCGCAAAAATCTCTTGCGTAGAGAGGTGCAATAGATCTTTAGATCAAAGCCCCTAAGGGGTTAAATAAATGGCATGCTTTGATGTCGAGATATTAACAATGTAGCTTACAAATATATCTTTTTTTCAATTTATGCATTACATTTTATATTTGTGATTTTGCTATTATTTGGGTATATCATTCTGTGATAAAACATGTGACTGTATTCCCATCATTTAAATATGGATGTTTACACTCATGGAACACATTATCATCAAGGAGGTAACTCTGAAACACATAAGACAGCTTTATTTGTTAGTACTGCTATTATGAACTTTTAACATGGTTACATGAATAAAGCGGTAGTTTTGCAACTCTCAAGCCCTATGTGGACTCTGGAATCAAACATTTCATTATCATGGATTTAATGCAAGGTTTTCTTCAACCTTTCCATGCTGCCACAGGTGAAGTTGGATTATTGGTAGAGATGGGCGAATTTTAAAAAAATTCGATTCGCCGAGTTCGCCGAATTTTCCTACAAAATTCCTTTCAACCCGAATTTATTCACGACGAACCGCGTTAAGAAACAGCTATTTCCTGGCTGCAGAGAGCCTGTAGGGTGCTGTAGAACATTGTGCCATGCTCAAATATGCAGAGGGAGGTTGGTTTGGTCTTCATTAGAGATGGGCGAATTGATTCTAACGAAGTGAAATTCGTTTAGAATTTCAGGAAAACTTTGCGGGAACGAAGCGTGTTTTTGATTGATAAAATGGCTGATAGCACATGGCGTTACATGGGGCAAAGAAGTCTGGGAGGAAGAAAGGCGTAGCCTACATGACATGTGCAGAGATGAAGCCAATCAGAGACCAGAGGGATTCTGTGACGTCACCGCACTATATAAGTCCGGGCGCCATGCTCGCTACTCACACTCCTCTCACTGTACTGTGTAGGGAAGCTGCTCCTGCTGCCGCCGCTGCTGCTTATGATATCTCATACTAAAGAACTCACTTTTATACAGCAATTTTTGGGGGTGTCACAGCTTGTCTCAGAGACTGTGTCACGGATCACGCCGTGGTCCCCTGCCATGGACCGTCAGCGTGTCGTGCCTTCCTGTACTTGCCTGTCCTGTCTGTGCACTGTGCCTCTTAGGGCGTGCGCGCGGCAGCTTCCTGCCTTTTTATTAGTTTCCTGTCCTGTGCACCTTCCTCTTCACCTCTGACCTCTGGCTATAAGAGGAAATTCCTGCCTCTGCTCTGGGTCAGTCCATTGCAGTCTCATGCTGTGTCTTTCTTTTGAGCTCCTGCCAGTGTCTCTGGACTTAACCCTGGAGATGCTGGTCCAGTTTCTGTGTCATCTGAGCTCCTGACCATCTGTCTGTCTCCTGTTGTCATGTCTGATGTCTCTGCACCTTTCCTGTGTCCTGCCTTGGCATCTGTTCCTTACCCGCTGTATCCTGCCGTGTAACCTCTTCAGTACCTGCTTTATCCTGATATATCCTGCTGTGTTCCTGTGTAAGTATAACCTGCCCTACATATGGTTTCCTATGTTCCTGTCTTCAATAATAATAATAATAATAATAATAAAAATAATAATAATAAACTTTATTTCTATAGCGCCAACATATTCCGCAGCACTTTACAAATTCAAGGGTAAACATACAGTCATTACACATTAAAAGTACTTACAAATGAGACACAAGGTGTGAGGGCCCTGCTCGTGAGAGCTTACAATCTATTAGGGTGTATGGTTGAAACATACAGTAAAAAGTGCCAAGTTTACAATGGTCCGGCCATGTTTCATAAATAGGGGGTGGTTTACATGAAAATGGATGAACCTGCCACCCAGACTGTACATCTATATACAGATAAGTGCCTGTGAGTGCCCAAATGCAGGGAGTGACAGATGTGTGTGATAGCAGTTAGGGATCTTGGTGGGCCAGACCGAGAAGATGTATTTTCAGGGCCCTCTTAAAACTGTGAGGGTTGTGAATGTGCCTGATAGCATATTCCAGAGAATTGGTGCCGCACGTGTGAAATCTTGTAGGCGGGCATGGGAGGTTCGGATGATTGAGGAATGTAGTCTGATATCATCAGCAGAGCGGAGAGCACGGGTAGGGCGGTAGACAGAGACTAGGGAGGAGATGTAGGGAGGAGCAGCGCTGTGGAGAGCTTTAGGGGTGAGAGTGCTGAGTTTATACTGTATCCTGTACTGGATGGGCAACCAGTGCAGTGACTGACACAGGGTAGAGGCATCAGTATAGCGGCTGGAGAGAAAGACAAGCCTGGCTGCTGCATTCTGGACAGATTGGAGAGGGGAGAGTTTGCAGAGAGGGAGACCGATAAGCAAGGAGTTGCAGTAGTCAAGACGAGAAAGAATAAGAGCAGTAATGAGAGTTTGAGTCGTTTCCACAGTGAGAAATGGACGGATTTTGGAGATATTCTTGAGGTGCAGGTGACAGGAGCGGGCAAGGGATGGATATATGGGGAGAAGGTCAGATCAGAATCAAATAAAACCCCTAGACAGCGGGCCTGCTGCCTAGGAGAAATGGTGGTACCACATACAGAAACAGAAATAGCAGGGGGGGGGGGGGTTGGTTAGTAGATGGCGGAAAGACAAGAAGTTCAGTCTTAGTGAGGTTTAGTTTCAGATGGAGAGAGGACATGATGTCAGAGACAGCGGACAGACAGTCACTGGTGTTTTGTAGCAAGGCTGGAGTGATGTCACGGGAGGAGGTGTATAATTGGGTGTCATCCGCATAGAGATGGTACTGGAAGCCAAATCTACTGATGGTTTGTCCAATGGGGGCTGTGTACAATGAAAAGAGGAGAGGACCTAGAACTGATCCCTGAGGAACTCCAACAGCAAGAGGAAGAGGAGAGGAGGTCGAACCAGAAAATGAGACACTGAAGGAGCGGTCAGAGAGGTAGGACGAGAACCAAGCGAGAGCGGTGTCCTGGAGGCCAATGGTGCTGAGCATGCTGAGGAGAAGTTGGTGATCCACAGTGTCAAATGCTGCAGAGAGATCCAAGAGAAGCAACAATGAGTAGTTACCCTGAGATTTTGCTGTTAGGAGGTCATTTGAGACTTTAACTAAGGCAGTTTCCGTGGAGTGTAGGGTGCGGAAACCTGTTTGCAGTGGGTCAAGAAGAGAGTTAGCAGAGAGATAGCGGTCCACAGACCACAGCTCTGCAACTTTTACTCAACTTCAACCTCCTGTGTTTCTGTCCTGTACCTCAGCTGTCACCGCAGGTAGCCATGTCGGGGGTAGCGACCTGGGGGTTCCCGCAGCGAAGTCCGTCCCGCTTTGCGTCAGGCTCCGGTGAAGACCATGGGCCCCTTAGACTCCGCTCCCTGGCCTGGCCTCCATATTCCATCTCGCCTGCGGTGATCACAGAGGATCCACACCCGGATGTCAGCGGTCAGCGCTTCGGCATACGTTTGTCATCACCCGAATGGACTGACCATGGATCCCGCCGTGGTGACCTTGTCTACGTTTTTTCTGCTGCTGTCTTGTCAGAGTGTCAGTATCCCTGTACGCTGGCTCATGGTTCACCCAGAGTGTCAGTATCCCTGTCCGCTGGCTCATGGTTCGCCCAGAGTGTCTGTCTGTCCGCTGGCTCATGGTTCGCCCAGAGTGCCTGTCTGTACCGCTGGCTCATGGTTCGCCCAAAGCGTCTGTCTGTCTGCTGGCTCATGGTTAACCCAGAGTGTCTGTCTGTCAGCTGGCTCATGGTTAACCCAGAGTGTCTGTCTGTCAGCTGGCTCATGGTTCGCCCAGAGTGTCTGTCTGTCCGCTGGCTCATGGTTCGCCCAGAGCGTCTGCACCCGTGCACGCTGGCTCATGGTTCGCCCAGAGCGTCTGCACCCGTGCCCGCTGGCTCATGGTTAGCCCAGAGCGTCTGCACCTGTGCCCGTTGGCTCATGGTTCGCCCAGAGCGTCTGCACCAGTGCCCGCTGGCTCATGGTTCGCCAAGAGCTTCAGCACCCATGCCTGCTGGCTCATGGATCGCCAAGAGCATCAGCACCCGTGCCCGCTGGCTCATGGTTTGCCCAGAGCGTCTGCACCCGTGCCCGCTGGCTCATGGTTCGCCCAGAGCATCTGGACCCGTGCCCACTGGCTCATGGTTCGCCCAGAGCGTCTGCACCCGTGCCCGTTGGCTCTTGGTTCGCCCAGAGCGTCCGTCTGTTGCCTAGCTCATGGTCCAACCCAGAGCGTCCATCTGTTGCCTAGCTCATGGTCCAGCCCATTCGGCATACGTTTGTCATCACCCGACCGTTACAGACTGCTTCTCTTACATTCTAATTCTGATTTGGTGGGGTATTGGAACTGAAGTCCAGTGTGCATCCAATGCAGCTGCATATACATTTTAATGCTATCTGCTCAGATCTTCAGCACATTGAATATCCCAGGGTTATCTAAGCCTGTACCTGTTGTATTCAGTTAAAGAAACAGCGTTTTTACAATCCAAATACCACTTAATTTTTGGTTGCTCATTTATTTTGCGCAGTTTAGATCCAGGGGTTAATTAAGCATTGTCCTGCTGTTGTGGTCACTAAAAGAAACGTTCCTTTTCACCGCTAAAAAAGAAATTTTGGCTGTAGCATAATTCATATCCGAAGGTTATTTACAAGATTTTCTGTTGTTGTGTTCCGAACAATACACGCCGTTTTAACACGCTACAAAGCTGGTAATTGTTGGCAGCATATTTCTTTTGTGCAATTTACATCCAAGGGTTAACTAAGTATTTTTCTGCAGTTGTACTTAGTAAATGAAATGTTCTTTTTCATCGCCAAAGAAGAAATTTTGGCTGTAGCATAATTCATATCCAAAGGTTAATTACAAGTTTTTAGGTTGTTGTGTACTGTAAAATACACGCCGTTTTAACACGCTACAAAGCTGGTAATTGTTGGTAGCATATTTCTTTTGCGCAATTTACATCCAAGGGTTAACTAAGTAATTTTCTGTAGTTGTACTTAGTAAAAGAAATGTTCTTTTTCACCGCCAAAAAAGAAATTATCCGAAGTTTAATTAAGCCTGTTTGTGCTTTTATATTCAGTAAAATACACAGTGTTTTTAAACGGCACATACAAGTAAATTTTTCCTGCCCATTTGTGGAGCGCAATTTATATCCAAGGGTTACCCAAGCTTGTTAGTGGGTTCATTTGGAGTCAAATACAGGGTGTGTATTTATCATATACAGATATCTTCATCAAACAGTGTCTGTACATTTTAGAACAAACAGTATGTTAGACAGAGAGGTGGCAGGCTCTTCACCTGCGAGTGGCAGTGGCACAAACATTCCTGGAGCAGGCCTAGGTCGCAGCACAGCAAGGGTACGTCGCAGCAGGGGTCATTCGGTGAGGCCACAACTGCCACTGTCATCTAGCGGCCGTGTGTTGTTCAGCAACCCAAGGGTCTTGATTGGTTGACTAGGTCATCCACTTCCTCCCAAATGACATCTGACAACCCCAGCCAAGAGTCGTGGGAACGTCAGACACAACCCTTAGTTGGCATGGCCCGGGAGCGGGTCAGCGGCCCTCACCTGTCCTCAACCCGCCTCTGTCCCATCTGGTTCCCTCAGCCAGAGATCTACTATGTGGTCTGGGCTCAATGTCACTATATAGCGAGGATGAACAATTTGAGGAGGGCAGTCAGCAGCTACTTGGCAGCGAAGAAATGGGGCCAATTTCCCCTGCTTCTTGCAGTAGGCGGCAGTATAGATGTGGAGAGTGACATGGGAGGTCATGTTGTGAGGGATCAGCCTCTGCAAGACCGGTGATGAGGACAGCAGTGACGATGAAACACAAATCGATGATGATGTAGCAGACTGCACTTGGGAGCCGGGTGAAGCAAGGGCTTCATCATCGTCAGGAGAAGAGGGCATCAGCTTGCGCGTCAGGCAGCGGCGCAGCCAGCAAGTGGGTTGTGTGGCCGTGAGTCAGCAGGGTAGCAGAAGTGCGAGGTCAGGAGCCAAGAGGGGTAGAAAACGCGCTTCGCAGGTCCAAGAAAGTAGCGGCACAGGGGCTCAGCGAGGCAGTGGCGGCAGTAGTCACTCAGTGCGGAGCGTTGGCGGTAAAATCATATACTCGGCGGTGTGGCAGTTCTTTGCTAAGACACCAGAGGAGCCGAATATGGGTATATGTAGAATCTGTGGGCAGAAAGTGAAGCGTGGCAAGGGAGCTAACGCTGGCACCATGGCCCTGTGTCAACACATGCAGCGTCACCATCCGGTGGCCTGGGAGAAACGTGGTTTAGATGTGGTGGTCCATCCTGCCGCCGCCGCAGCAGCAGCGCCCAGTGGCACGCATGCCATTGCATCCAGTCAAGGCTCCACCACCTTTACAGAAGGGAGCTGTTTCTCTTTGCCATCATCTCCCGGTCCAGATGCTTCTGCTCCTCGCTACTCATGGCGCCAGCAGTCGTTCAGCGAGGCGATTGCAAAGAGACAACAGTATGTGTCCAACCATCCTAAGGTGCAGAAGCTGACCATGCTCCTGTCCAAGTTGTTAGTACTGCAGTCCCTCCCTTTCCAAATGGTGGACTCTGCACCGTTCAGAGAACTAATGGCTTGTGCCGAGCCGAGATGGAGAGTTCCAAGCCGTAATTTCTTTTCCAAAAAGGCAGTACCAGCACTTCATAAATATGTAGAACAGAAGGTGGGCCAGTCCTTGAGCTTATCGGTTTGTTCCAAGGGGCATGGCAGCGCTGAGGTCTGGAGCTGTAACTATGGTCAGGGCCAGTACATGTCCTTTACGGCCCACTGGGTGAATGTGCTTCCTGCCCAGCCACACCAACAACTTGGACAGGAGACGCCGCTTTCTCCTCCACGTTGTCAAACTGCGGCTCTTGCGCCAATGTCCGCCTCCTCCTCCTCCACCACCACCACCATCTCAGCCTCCACAAGTACTGCTCCATCATACCATACCACATGTGTAGGGCACAGCGGTGTCACACAGTTCTACACCTGGCTTGCCTCAGCGATCGAAGACACACAGGGGAGGAACTGCTCCGCGTCATGCAGCAGGAAATCAATGTGTGGCTTTCTCCGCGCCAACTGCTAATCGGAACCATGGTGACGGACAATGGGAGGAACATAATGTCCGCACTGCACCGAGGAGGGATGGTCCATGTGCCCTGGATGGCGCACGTGTTCAATCTGGTTGTGAAAAGGTTCCTGAAGTCTTCCACCGATCTTCAGAACATTCTGAAAATGGCCAGGAAACTGTGCATGCACTTCATCCATTCCTTCAAAGCCAGGAACACCCTCCTCGAGTTGCAGCGGCAGAACGGCATCCCACAACACACTCTGATATGCGATGTTTCCACCCGTTGGAATTCCAGCCTGCACATGTTGGACCGACTGTATGAACAGAGAAAGGCCATTAAAAATTTTTTGATGATCCAGGCGGACAGGAGTACTCCCCTGTGTAACTTTGATGTCAGCCAGTGGGACCTCAAGCCTGACACCTGTTGTTTGCTGAGGCCATTCGAGGAGGCGACGTTATTTGTCAGTCACCAGGACTACGGGATGAATAACGTCATTCCACTGCTTCATGTCCTGGAACAGATGCTGAAAAATCTGTCTGGGCAGGGGACTGGAGACGTGGCAACTACATCTCGCAGACACATGAGTCCGGTGGGGACTGAACTGGAGGAGGAGGAGGACATTGGAGCAGAAGCATTGTCTTTTAAAATGAGTGGATTTTCTATCCAGGTGACAAGAGAGGAGGAGCAGGAGCAGCTGGAGGAGGTAGATGGAGATGAGGAAGACGAGGCAGATGACCCGCAAGCACTGTGGCAGTATACAGTGGAGATGGAGGCAGGGAGCCCCTCGGAGTCACTTGTGGAGAGGGCCCGCAGCATGTTGAATTGCCTGGCGAGTGACAGCCGAATAGTCACCATCCGGCAGAGGGATGACTTCTGGCTCTCCACCCTATTGGACCCTCGCTACCAGTCCAAAATGGGAGCCTTTTTCCCAGCTGCTGAGAGGGAGGACAAACTCAAATACTATAGAGAAATCCTCCGTAGTCAGTTGGCCACTGCCTATGTGCAGCATTGTCCCTCCTCGGACAGGTCTGACCGGGGGGTTCTTCAGCGCTCACATTCTATGTTCTACTGCCGCGGCTGCTGGGGTTATATGGAGGGGGGGGAGAGGAGCAGTTCCAGCTCCATCAGCAGAAACCTAAGTCTGGAGTCACTGATGAGCAGCTTTCTTCACCCGCCTAGTGAGGAGGACAGTCGCCAGCAGCAGGACCTGGAGCAGTCCCTGAACCAACAGGTGGTGGCCTGGCCTACTTGGACAGCATTCTGCCACCCCAGTTAGAAGATCCGCTGGACTACTGTGCAGCCAAACTGGATGTGTGGCTTGCAGTGGAGAAGCTGTCCTGCCCTGCCAGTAGTGTGGCATCAGAGCGAGTGTTCAGTGCGGCGGGGGCCATCGTTGCCCCAAGGAGAACCCGCTTGTCCATTGGAAATGTGGAACGACTGACCTTTGTCAAGATGAATCAGGCGTGGATCGGCCAGGATTTCCACACACCAATGCCTTAGGCGTCAGACTACATCAGCCATGACGCCTCACCCAAACTGTGAGAAATGAGTCTGGGTTCAAACTACCTGCCTTAGCCATTATTCTGATGCCGGAACCTGCCTGATGCCACACATCTGCTGACAGTTTCTCCATCTGCCTACCACCATCGTTACCAGGGACTAGTATTTCCACCCACCTCCACACTCATTGTGCCACTGTCTGGCCTCATTCTGCTGCTGTGGCTGCTGCCGTGACCTACACACTCTGTCATTGTGCCACTCTCTGACCTCATGCTGCTGCTGCCGTGACCTCCACACTGTGTCATTGTGCCACTCTATGACCTCATGCTGCTGTTGCTGCTGTTGCGGTCACCTCCACACCGTGTCATTGTGCCACTCTCTGACCTCATGCTGTTGCTCCTGCCGTCACCTCCACTCTCTGTCATTGTGCCACTCTGTGGCCTACTCCTGTTGGTGCCACCTCCACACACTGCAATTGTGCCACTCTCTGGCCTACTCCTGTTTTTGCTACCTCCGGAATGTCATTGTGCCACCGTCTGACCTCATGCTGCTGCTGTGGCTGGTGCCGAGACATCCACACTGTGTCATTGTGCCGCTGCCTGACCTCATGCTGCTGCTGCCGTCACCTCCACTCTCTGTCATTGTGCCACTCTGTGGCCCACTACTGTTTTGCCACCTCCAGAATGTCTTTGTGTCACTGCCTGACCTCATGCTGCTGCTGTGGCTGCTGCCGTGACCTACACACTCTGTCATTTGGCCACTGTCTGACCTCATTCTGCTGCTGTGGCTGCTGCCGTGACCTACACACTCTGTCAATGTGCCACTATCTGACCTCATGCTGCTGCTGTGGCTGCTGCCTTGACCTCCACTCTCTGTCATTGTGCCACTCTCTGACCTCATGCTGCTGCTGACGTCACCTCCACTCTCTGTCATTGTGCCACTCTCTGACCTCATGCTGCTGCTGCCGTGACCTCCACACTCTGTCATTGTGCCACTGTCTGACCTCATGCTGCTGCTGTGGCTGCTGCCGTGCCGTCCACAGTGTGTCATTGTGCCACTCTATGGCCTACTCCTGTTTTTGCCCCCCAGAATGTCATTGTGCCACTGTCTGACCTTGTGCTGCTGCTGTGGCTGCTGCCGTGACCTCCACACTCTGTCATTGTGCCACTCTGTGGCCTACTCCTGTTTTTGCCACCTCCAGAATGTCATTGTGCCACTGTCTGACCTCATGCTGCTACTGTGGATGCTGCTTAGACCTCCACACTATGTCATTGTGCCACTCTGTGGCCTACTCCTGTTTTTGCCACCTCCAGAATGTCATTGTGCCACTCTCTAACCTCATGCTGCTGTGGCTTCTGCCGTCACCTCCACACTCAGTCACTGATGTTGCCACCTGAGCCCTAAGCTTGTTTTTTTCCAGCTTTCGATGCCATGACTTTATCATTCCCGGTTCAGTTTTTTGGTCAGTTTTGCCCTCTTAAGTGCTCAGGGAATTTTATAGTGAAGCGATTCTAAAAGCGGCGGCAGTCATATGCGTGTCATACTAAAACACAACATTGTATGAAGACCAAACCAAGCTCCCTCTGCATATTTAAGCATGGCACAACGTTCTACAGTACCCTGCAGGTTCTGTGCTGCCTGGAATTAGCTGTTTTTTAACGCGATTCGTCCCAAAGCAATTCGGACCGAAACAAATTTTTTCGGAAAATTCGGCTAAGTCACCAAATCGAATTTTTGAGAAATTCGCCCATCCTAGAATCGCTTCACTCTTCAATTTCCTGGGCACTTACGGGGGCAAAACTGACCAAAAAACTGAAGTGGGAATACAGCCTGATAAAGCCATGGCAGCGCCAGCTGGAAAAAAAAACAAGCTGAGGGCTAAGATTCTACGATAGTATCAAAGAACACAGTAGTAGATTACTTTAGCCGGCACAGGTCTCAGCACAGTAAGGGGACGTCACAGCAAGGGTCACTCCATGAGGCCAGAGCTTTAAACCGTCACAAAATATGACAGAACCTGTTCTGTTAAAAGTTGATACATGTAAAGGCCCCCGAATGAGTGTAGAGGGTGTCGGCAGTAATTTTGCGTTGACTTCACTGATCATTTTGCCCTTCCTTTCATCCGTCAGTGTCCGCTTTCAATCGGTCAATAATCTTTCAGTATTGCTAGGGTCAAAAACAAACAGGAGTTTATCCAAAACAGAGATGACCAGTAAAAGGGATATTTGCATGTCTTCTGTGTTCTGTATCCACTGCTGCTTTTGGCTAGACAATCCTGATCCTTCCCATTCCTTCTGACAGGTGAAAAGAAGGGGAAAACTAAACTTAGTGGCAACCTCATAGTGAGGGTGGAAACAGCATTATGAAACCACATGGTGTTCGAGTGAGACAGCGGTCACTTGGCAGTAGCATGAGTAGGCCACAGAGTGGCACAATGACAAATTCTGGAGGTGGCAGCGACATCAGGAGCCCACAGAGTGGCACAATGACACAGTGTGGAGGTGGTGGCAGCAGCAGCAGCAGCATGAGGTCAGACAGTGGCACAATGACACAGTGTGGAGGTGACGGCAGCAGCAGCAGCATGAGGTCATAGAGTGGCACAATGACAGTGTGGAGGTGATGGCAGCAGCAGCATGAGGTCAGACAGTAGAACAATGACACAGTGTGGAGGTGACAGCAGCAACAGCAGCAGCATGAGGTCACAGATTGGCACAATGACACAGTGTGGAGGGCACGGCAGCAGCAGCAGCATGAGGTCAGGCAGTGGCACAATGACATTCTGGAGGTGGCAAAACAGTAGTAGGCCACAGAGTGGCACAATGACAGAGAGTGGAGGTGACGGCAGCAGCAGCATGAGGTCAGATAGTGGCACAATGACAGAGAGTGGAGGTCACGGCAGCAGCCACAGCAGCAGCATGAGGCCACAGAGTGGAAAATGACAGATTGAGGAGGTGGCAGCAGCATCAGTAGGCCACAGAGTGGCACAATGACAGAGTGTGGAAGTGGCAAAATCAGTAGGCCACAGAGTGGCACAATCACAGAGTTTGGAGGTGGCAGACATATCAGTAGGCCACAGAGTGGCACAAAGAGAGAATGTGGAGGTGGCAACAACATGAGTAGACCACAGATTGGCACAATGACACAAGGTGGAGGTGACGGCAGCAACATCAGCAGCATGAGGTCATAGAGTGGCACAATGACAAATGATGGAGGTGGCAGCAAAAACAGGAGCCCAAAGATTGGCACAATGACACAATGTGGAGGTGACGGCAGCAACAGCAGCATAATTAGGTCACAGATTGGCACAATGACACAGTGTGGAGGTAACGGCAGCAACAGCAGCAGCATGAGGTCACAGAATGGCACAATGACACAGTGTGGAGGCGACGGCATCAACAGCAGCAGCAGCAGCAGCATGAGGTCAGAGAGTGGCACAATGACAAATTCTGGAGGTGGCAAAAAACAGAAGTAGGCCACAGAGTGGCACAAACACAGAGTGTGGAGGTGACGGCAGTAGCAGCAGCAGCATGAGGTCATAGAGTGGCACAATGACACAGTGTGGAGGTGACGGCAGCAGCATCAGCAGCATGAGGTCATAGAGTGGCACAATGACACAGTGTGGAGGTGACGGCAGCAACAGCATGAGGTCACAGATTGGCACAATGAAACAGTGTGGGGGTGACGGCATCAACAGCAGCAGCAGCATGAGGTCAGAGAGTGGCACAATGACAAATTCTGGAGGTGGCAGAAAACAGGAGTAGGCCACAGAGTGGCACAATGACAGAGTGTAGAGGTGACGGCAGCAGCAGCAGCATGAGGTCAGAGAGTGGCACAATGACAGAGTGTGCAGGTGACGGCAGCAGCAACAGCAGCAGCATTAGGTCATAGAGTGTCACAATGACAGAGTGTGGAGGTGACGGCAGCAGAATCAGCATGAGGTCATAGAGTGGCACAATGACACAGTGTGGAGGTGACGGCATTAACAGCAGCATAAGGTCAGAGAATGGCACAATGACAAATTCTGGAGGTGGCAAATAACAGGAGTAGGCCATAGAGTGGCACAATAACAGAGTGTGGAGGTGACAGCAGCAGCGACAGCAGCAGCATGAGGTCAGAGAGTGGCACAATGACAGTGTGGAGGTGGGTGGCAATACCAGTCCCTGGTAAAGATGGTGGGAGGCAGATGGAGCAACTAGCAGCAGATGTGTGGCATCAGGCGGGTGGCAGCATCAGAATAGTGGCTGAGGTAGGTAGTTAGTGAAACAGAATTGAAAATAAGTTTGATAATTTTAGCATTTTAATTTATGGCACCATCTTGTCTTCTTCAAACTTAAATCTTTGTTCTAATATTCTGTATAAATTTCTGACTGGGATACAAGGACATGTTCTGTTCCGCTCACATCATAATATTTGGTCTAGAGATATGTCTAGAAGGCCGTCGCAATTGAATAACAGGTCACAGCAGCTACTGATTTAAGGTAATGAGATTAGCGTAACTAACACAGATGTCAGAGTATTCATTTAAATTTTTTTGGTAGATGGGAGGTGTCATGATTTTAATAATTAAATGGTATCTTTACATTAAGATACGGATTGGATTGTAACCTATATCTTATGCTATATACTTATCTTTGATTGGATTGTAATATGCCTACCTTCTCTGTATGATCACGCCTATACCCTTTAAAAAATCATGTCAGTCCATAATAAATTATTCTAATCTTTTGAATAGAATCGCAGTGCATTGTTGTGTTTCAGGTCCGTGGGAGACAGAGAGGTTGCTAAGAAAAAGATATCTACATCAGTTAGAATCCAGACTCATTTCTCAAAGTTTTGGGCGGGCGTCATGGCTGATGTAATCTGATGCCTAAGGCATTGGTGTGTGGAAATTCTGCCGATCCATGCCTGATTCATCTTGACAAAGGTCAGTCTCTCCACTTTTTGGGTTGACAAGCGAGTTCTTCTTGGGGTAACTATGGCCCCCGTCGCACTGAACACCCGCTGTGATGACACACTACTGGCTGGGCAGGACAGCTTCTCCACTGCAAACTCGGCAAGTTGCGGCCACACATCCAGTTTTGCTACCCAGTAGTCCAGCGGATCTTCTAACTAGGGTGGCAGAGTGCTGTCCCAGTAGGCCACCACCTGCTGGTTCAGGGTCTGCTCCAGGTACTGCTGCTGGTGAGTGCCCTCCTCACTAGGCGGGTGAAGGAAGCTGCTCATCAGCGACTCCAGACTTAGGTTGCTGCTGATGGAGCTGGTACTGCTCCTACCCCTCCCCACCCACCTTCCCACAGCAGCCATGGCAGTGGTACGTGAGCACTGAGGAACCCCCCAGTCACACCTGTCAGAGGATGGACCATGCTGCACATAGGCAGCGGCCAACTGACTACACAGGATTTCTCTATAGTACTTGAGTTTGTCCTCCCTCTCAGCAGCTGGAAAAAAGGCTCCCATTTTGGACCGGTAGCGAGGGTCCAAGAGGGTGGAGAGCCAGATGTCATCCCTCTGCTGGATGGTGACTATTCGGCTGTCACTAGCCAGGCAAATCAGCATGCTGCGGGCCATCTGCACAAGTGACTCTGAGGGACTCCCTGCCTCCATCTCCACTATATACTGCCACAGTGCTTGGGGGTCATCTGCCTCGCCTTCCTCATCTCCATCTACCTCCTCCGGCTGCTCCTGCTCATCCTCTCCTGTCACCTGGGTAGAAAAAACACTAATTTCACCAGACAATGCTTGTGCTACCATGTCCTCCTCCTCCTAGAGTTCAGTCCCCACCAGACTCATGTGGCCGCGAGATGTAGTCGCCACATCTCCAGTCCCCTGCCCAGACAGATTTTTCAGCATCTGTTCCAGGACATGAAGCAGTGGAATGACGTTATTCATCCCGTAATCCTGGCGACTGACAAATAACATCACCTCCTCAAACGGCCTCAACAAACGGCAGGGTCACGCATGAGTTGCCACTAACTGACATCAAAGTTACACAGGGGAGTACTCCTGTCCGCCTGGATCATCAAAAAATCATTAATGGCCTTTCTCGGTTCATACAGTCAGTCTAACATGTGCAGGCTGGAATTCCAAAGGGTAGAAACATTGCATATCAGTGTGTGTTGGGGGAGGCCGTTCTACCGCTGCAACTCCAGGAGGGTGCGCCTGGCTTTGTAGGAATGGATGAAGTGCATGCACAGTTTCCTGGCCATTTTCCGAATGTTCTGAAGATCCGTGGAAGACTTCAGGAACCTTTTCACAACCAGATTGAACACGTGTGCCATGCATGGCACATGGACCATCCTTCCTCAGTGCAGCGCGGACAACAAGTTCTTCCCATTGTCTGTTACCATGGTTCCGATTTGCAGTTGGTGCGGAGAAAGCCACACATCGATTTCTTGCTGCATGACGCGGAGCAGTTCCTCCCCTGTGTGACTTCTTTTGCCGAGGCAAGCCAGGTGTAGAACTGCGTGACACCGCTGTGCCCTACACATGTGGTCTGATGGACCAGCACTTGTAGAGGCTGAGATGGTGGTGGTGGTGCAGGAGGAGGCGGACATTGGCACAGGAGCAGCAGTTTGACAACGTGCAGGAGAAAGCGGCATCTCCTGTCCAAGTTGTTGGTGTGGCTGGGCAGGAAGCACATTCACCCAGTGGGCCGTAAAGGACATGTACTGGCCCTGACCATAGTTACAGCTCCACACGTCCGTGCTGCCGTGCACCTTGGAAGAAACCAATAGGCTCAAGGACTGGCACGGTCAGCTTCTGCACCTTAGGATGGTTGGACGCATACTGTTGTCTTTTGGCAATAGCCTCGGTGAACGACTGCTGGCGTCATGAGTGGCAAGGAGCAGGAGCATCTGGACCGGTAGAGGATGGGAAAGACAAACAGTGCGGTCGGTTACATCATCATCGATTATTGTTGGATCTTCACTGCTGTCCTCATCAACGGTCTTGGTATGCAGAGGCTGACCCCTCACAACATGACCTCCCATGCCACTCTCCACATCCATACTTTGCCACCTACTGCAAGAAGCAGGGGATGTCAGCCCCACTTCTTCGCTGCTGACTGTCCTCAAATTGTTCATCCTCGCTGAATAGTGGCGCTGAGCCCAGACCACATACTAGTTCTCTGGCTGAGGGACCCGAATGGGACAGAGGCGGGTTGTGCACAGGTGAGAGCCTCTGAGCTGTTCCCGGGCCATGCCAACTAAGGGTTGTGTCTGACGAACCTACTGACTCTTGGCTGGGGTAGTCAGTTGTCATCTGGATAGGTT
>JAODAL010065200.1:0-18346 GCA_025379985.1 Phyllomedusa bahiana | reverse complement strand
GGCCCCCTGGGGGGGGAAAGACACCCCCCTGGATTTCAAACTAAATTTTGGGGAAAATTAACTGATCGGGCCAAAACAGCTCAAGAAAAAACACCCCTTTTTAATTGTCAGTACCAAACCCTTTTTCCCCAAAAATAAGTCATCCCCCGGGAAAATAAGCCTAGTCCCAATATTTAGTTAAAAATTTTTTCAGAGTTTGGCTGTTTATGCTGAGGGGTTTGTAAATGAAATCACAACCCCGGTATATTATGCATGTTGATGTTTTTTTGTTCAACAAAAATTTTTTGGGTTCTAAAAAAATGCCCACCCCCTAAAAAAAAGGGTCTTATCTAATCTTTAAGAGCAGAAATTTTAATATAAGACCCGTCTTTTTTGGGAAAACGGGATAAAAAAAAAAAAATTTTAATTTAAAAATTTTATATATATAAAAATTATATACGGCAGCTTGTGGCTGCTCTGTTTTCCCGGGGTTTTCGGTTTGTGTTATATATTTATAAATTTTATGTTAATATATAAAATTATATATATATATATATAAAATATATTTTAATCCCAACGCCCCAAAACAGTAGCCCTGGGAATCCAAGCGGGCCCCAGAGCTGTTTTTATAGAAAGGCTCCCAATTTGGGCAAAATGGGGTTCTACCCGGGACTGCGCCTTTTGACATGCTGACCCCTAGGGCACATGTATGATGGGGTTTTTTCAACCCTTTTTTTGGCTTTAAAAGGGCGCCAAAAGTGAGGGGCTACAAATGTCAAATGAATGTTTTAGGACAATTGTTCGCAAAATTTGGACATTTTTTCTAAAGCCCTAACATGAGGGGTGTTTGGGGGTCCCCCCAAAATCATAATTTATTAGACACAAATAAAAAAGGGGTTCGGCAAAACGAGGCGCATTTTATTTTTTTCTCGGCAGGCAACTTTCCCCCGGAAACAATAATAAAATTTTTTTTCCCAAATAATTATCAAAACAACCTATAAAAAATTTAAACCTTTTTTAAAAATTTAAAAAAAAAAAAGGGGGGGTTTAATAAAAAAAATTAGAAAAAAAATTCTTTTAATACTCCCAAAAAAAATAAAAATTTTTCCCTATAAAAGGTTTTTTAAAATTTAAATAGTTTCTTAAAGATTTTTTTTCCCCGGACGGGGCCTTTATTGCTAAGAACTAATGAAAAAAACCCCAAGCTAGTGGAGAGGGGAGGGGGGGGGGGGGAGGAACACACCAGAGCCCCGGGCCCCTGATAAGGGATTCTTTATAAAATTTTTCACTAAAATTAATCAAACTAAAACGAGTATTCTGTATACAAAAAAAACACCTGTTCCCCACAGCGCTTAAAAAGGCTTCTTCATGTTCTCTGTCATCAGAAAAAGCGGGGAAATCTCCCCAGATAATCCCATTTACAATTAGTGGTTTCCCGGGTATACAAAAAAATAATTTTTTCCGGGGTCCCTTTTAAAAGGGGCTTCTTTCACCCCCCCCTCTCATCAGATAAGAATGTTCTCCTTGCAAGGGGCCCAAGCACCCTTTGTCAGGTCGTTTCAAAATAGAATTTTTTTTAAGTAACTAAGGAAAAGGAAAGGGGCAGCCTGGTGCTCTCTCGGGCTGCAATTTTTTTTAATGAAAATATATTTAGAAAAGTGATTAAATACCCTTTTTGGAAGTTCCCACGCCCAACCCATTAAAAATCGTGGAAAAACCCCCTTTAAAAACAAATTTTTTACATGAAAAACCCCACTGATGATGTTGTTAAAATTTTTTTTTTTTTTAATTTTTTATACATTAAAATTTGAATTTTATTTTTGCTGTCTCCCCCTTTTTTTCATATTCGCAAGGCCGGGCACAGCAAGGTTTTGCGGGGGACCTGTTTTTTCCCAACAATAGTTCCATAGTTTTCTTTTTCACTGACATGCTATTCAAATGACTTTGTTTTTTTTCCACCTAGTATCCCATACACAGTTTGGTGTATTATAATAGCCAAAGTTTCGTAATCACCAAACACACGGGTAGGTACGGGGAACTTTGGGACTCCATTTTTTAATCCAAAAAAACCATTTTCACTTTCAGGTGTTTAACACAAAAATGAGAGCATAATTCATTTTGGATGCCCCTTCCTTCATACATGTTTTCCAAAGTGTAATGTATTAGCATTAGTGTTAAGTAGTTATCCCTTAATTGGATTAAAAAGTAAAAAAAAAAATAAAGGAGAAAATAAAAAAATCAAAAAAAAAATAAATTTTTAATAAAAAAAACGTTTGTGCATACATTCAAAAAAAAAACCCCTACACATTGGCATCTACACAAATAAATTTCCGCATAATTTTTTGTAAACCTAAAATATGCCCCCAAAATACAATTTCTCCTGCATAAAACAAGTCCTCATACAATTGTGTCACTTAAAAATATAAAAAAAAGTTATGACAACTACAAAAAAGTAGCGCGTAAGGGAGAAGAGAAAAGGGAGGGAAATACTCCCCTTGTAAAACCTAAATGCCGGTCCTTTGTAAAGGCTATTTACGGGGACTCTCAATGAGGCTATAAATTACTGTTTTCGGGATGGTTCGGGAATATTGCAGCACAAACACCCTGAAAAATTCCTTACTCTGAATACTAGGCCCTTTTTTTTTATGTGACCATTGTCAGGCTCCATGCCCGGCATTGACTCTGTTTCATATTTAGTGTCATATTTTCCAAAACCTTCTACACTTGACCCTGAGCAACGCCTGCTCTTTTGCTGCTGTAGTCAATACCCCTTCCCACCAGTATCCCCCAAATAAAGACAATTTGGCCACAGCAGCCATTTTATTAACATACAAATAAATAACAAATAAATAACAACTGATTAGCCTGCAAATGAGTATCCATCCCCAAAAACCCCATTTGCACTAATCCAATACACCCCAACCACTTTCCAAACACCTTCCGAACACTAAAAGAACCCCCACTTGGGGCTGAGGTCCTTGGAGCCAAACAATGATCCAATCAACCCGGGTCTGGCGAGAAGAAACGTCCTCTTTCTCTCTGCAGTTTTTTGCCCCCAGCCGTCATACCCGGCTTCAGGGCACCAAACATTCTCTTTTCTCCGCAGTTTTGCTCCCAGCCGTCACCCGCGGCTTCAGGGCACCACAAGCCACCTCAGGTGGATAACCATTCCGTCACCTGCTCCCAAGGACACCGCCCTGTGGAGCCCCAACCTTCGCCAGACCGGTCCATCCAAGAAACTGGGAGCCAAGCCGAGCCTGACTCCCCCGCTAATTTCCACCGACCCCAAGGACCCCAACCCGCCACAGCTAGCGCTCGTGACCCCTTACGAGCGCGACGCCCCCAACAGCCCCAAAGCCCTCTCCAGCCCCTCGCGAATGTCTAGTGACCACAGATCTAACCCCACTGCGTTCAAGTGAACCCCATCGCTACGCCAGAATTCACCAACACCCGATTCTAATTTCCTATGCCTTACCACGAATCCCCCATTCCTAACCACAAATGTTGCTACCGCCTTATTAACCTTGAGCCTAGCCTTATTAATCGCTGCCAAGGAAATCAAGCCTCCACCCCAAATCTAGGCACTATATCGGACCAAACAATAACCATTTGGGGATAGAACGACCATAAACGCAAGAAATCAAACCGAATGTCCCTTATCAGTTCCCTGATGGGGCGCAACCCCAAGTCATTCCCCCAACATGAAAAACAGCAATATCTGGAGCACGATCCCAAGACACAAAATGCTGAAAATCAGGAACGACCTGACCCCATAAAAGTCCTTTTTTCCCGATCCAACGAACCATAGCCATTGCTTCCGGAATACCCAACTGTCTGCCACTTGCTCGTAGTGCCGTATGCTGTGCACCCCAGTGCACATATGAGTGACCAAAAATCCAAATTAACCGCTGCCCTGTAATGAGAGAAAAGGAGGGTGGGGTGGAGTAACAGGAAAATAACATGCAATCCCAATGAACTAGCTCTACCCCTCCTCCCCCTCTTTTTACCGCCCCACCTTATGGTATCTGAACCAAATGCAGGCGGATATACAATTTATATCGGTCCGAATCCCATCTGCCTATCTTCCGAACCGCATCGGCATCCTACCCCCACCATGCTGCTTCTGTAGCCGCTCCAATCCGGAATGAATGCGGTGCAAAACTACCCGGATCTAAACCCAGCTCCCCTAAACACCGCCTAAATATCGCTGTAAACTGGAACCGAGACAGGTACCTTCCATCTGCATGGACCAGTAAGGGGCCAGGTGAACCCCCGCGCCGGTCCCAATAATCTTCAAAGCAATTGACTGGACACATTATGGACCCCCTAACCGCCCCCAGTCGCAACCACTTACCCCTATCTGCTTGATACATCTTTGACCGTCTAATATGTACAGGCCCTCCTGCCTCTGCTGCACATCCTCCCATTGTAAACCCCCAGCTACGTCCCTACTTGGACACAGCAGTTCACCTATGCGCAGGGCTCCAAAAAATGCCAATGCAAAAGCTATACGGAAAAGACTAACTTCGAATACCGACAAACAAACCCCCGGCAGCTTATGACCCAGTTGCTCTAAAAGATTAAACATGACTGGGCGTCGATTGTCTGCTACCCTGGCACCCCGTCTCAAGCCCTTCAGAGCCTGCACCACACAAAAGGCCTTTGACACATCCCTTAGACCCCTTGCTTTAAAACCGAATGCCAAGGCTGACATGAATCTCGTAATTTTAGAGACCGACTACCCTTCATTGACCACATGCCCAATGAGACTAAACAATGCTGCCGTCCTTTCCCCGTCCGTAGTTAGTGGCCCTACCCCCCATCGCTCCCAAATACCCCCCATATGCGTCCCATGTCCCCTTGGTTAACGAAGACCTGAAAAGCTGATTTGCGGTATCAAAACCAATGTCCATAATTCCTGAGGGCACTCCAATCCCATTGCCGCTGCCTCCGGTGCCAGCTCCTGAAAACACTCCAACTGCAAACGAGACAGAGCATCAGCCAAGTTGTTTTTAATTCCCGGGACATGCTCTGCCACCACCCATGCGTTTAGTCCCAGACACCGTAACATCAATCGACGCAATAAACAGAGAATCGGGGGAGACGAAGCGGACAGGGAATTAATGGCCTGTACAACGCCTAGTTATCACAGTGAAAGCGCACCTTTTTATTCCTGAACCGGTCACCCCACCGCCAAGACAATCGGAAACAATTCAAGGAGGGCTAGATTCTTCACCAAACCAGCCTCAAACCATGCCTCAGGCCATCGCCCGGCACACCATTCCCCCTGGCAAAAGGCTCCAAAGCCGACACTCCCTGCCGCATCGGTGAAAACCTCTATATCTGCATTGTTCAGAGCCCTATCCAGGATGATGGATCGCCCGTTGTATCGACCCAAAAACGACTGCCATACCCGTAAATCCTCTCTCAATCCTGTCGTCAAGTGGATGAAATGATGTGGCTCCCGAATACCCGGCGTCGCCCCTGCCAAGCGTCTCGAGAACACCCTCCCCCTTGGGATGATGCGGCAAGCAAAGTTCAGCTTGTCCAACAATGTTTGTAATTCCCTAAGTGTCACTTTCTTACAAGACAGCATCCTCCCAATTTCTTGCCTCATATCCACCAACTTTTCCTCTGGCAAACGACACTCCATGTGAACCGAGTCACTCCGTATCCCCAAGAAATTGATGGACGTGGTAGGACCCTCCGTTTTTTCTGGGGCCAATGGAACTCCGAAATGTCCTGCCACCCATTGCATGGATGCCAACAGCGACCCGCAAATCTCTGAGTCCGCTGGGCCAATGCAAAGAAAATCGTCTAAATAATAGATAACTGATGATAACCCCGACACATCACGCACCACCCATTCTAAAAAAGAGCTAAAAGCTTCAAAGTAGAAGCATGAATATAGAACACCCCCATCGGTAAACAGATCTATAAAAAACGACCCATCCAATAAAACCCCCAGCAGCCGAGCACTCTCAGGGTGCACCGGCAACAACCGGAACATGGATTCAATATCCGTTTTTGCCAACAGTGCCCCGCGACCGTAACGTCTAACCCAACGAAGCGCCGCGTCAAAAGAGGTGTATACCACGGAGCACAATTCCGGGTCGATCCCATCATTAACCGAAAATCCTTTTGGAAAAGACAAATGATCACTTAACCAAAATTTATTGGGTTCCTTCTTAGGGACCACTCCCAAAGGAGAAACCACCAAATCCAGAATCGGCCGTGACCCGAACGGACCGGCCATCCTACCCAATAAAACCTCCTTTTTTAACTTTTCTGCTACCACCCCGGGGTGTAGCAATGCCGAACGCAAATTTTTTAACGTAAAGGGGATCTCATGTGCCAGCGATGGGATACGAAAACCCTCGCGAAAACCACTGTCTAATAATTCAAAAGGAAAAACGTCCAGCGTGCGACTCCAAAAGTAATTTAAAACGTTCCACTATGTTTATTGAAAATCCATTAAAACAACTAATGCATATGTTCCAAGAAAAATCGCATCTTGTCGACGCGTTTCGGAGATATAGTCTCCTTAATCATGACATGTTAGAATACAATTGCTCACGCCATATATATATCCTAATACTGGTCATATGACCTGATCATGTGATATCAAATCGAATGACGTATGCAGTTTAGATGATGTATATCTAAAACCTTATCATATATACCAAGTATACACATAAAACCAAGAAAAGACGATATGTCAAGGAATATGGTTACGCAATTAATAGTGACATAGCAATTCATGTCTTTTATTTAGCCCGTTAGGACATCTTGTACCCAATCTATAAATCCACCAGGCTTCTCTGGCGAGTAACTTTTTTCTATAGTCCCCGCCCCTTTGTGGTTTACTGACTTTCTCTATGCCCTGTACTTTAAAATTTGTAGTATTTCCTCTGTGTTTCTCTATAAAATGTCGAGTCGCCATTGAAATCCCAACCTTAGCTGGTTTTTGTGTGTCGGACAAATGTCTGCGAATGCGAGTTTTTAGCGAAGTTGACGTACAACACGTATTGAACATTGCATTCTACACACGTAACCAGATATATAACCTATCGTGTGTTTCAGTTTATATAAGAGTTTATTTCACTACTGAATGGCAAAAAACTACTATAAACTTCTTAGATGTCAAATTAGTATCTAAGGGAAATTTGATTGAGGTTTTACCATATCGTAAAAATGTAGCAAAAATTTTTTCCCCACTACACTCGCCAGAATGGCAAACACCTGCAGCCAATTCTGAAATGTCTGGGGAATCAGCCGCCATCTCCGCTTCTCTTCTTCCTCTTTCTTGCTTTCATCCCGTTTGCCTTTAGCTAAATTGAATTTTTCTAACGGAAGCAAAGAAAATATTTCGACATACTCGTCGTTCCAAATTTTTTCCTTCACCTCCTTTTTCAAATGAGCGCCTAGTGGGCCCTCAAAGCAAACATATACCTCCCCCTTTGCTCTGTCGTTGAGACGCACCCTATCCACAATATCCTGCTCGGTTTGAACTGACACAGTTACCCCAGTCCCCCCAGCTACCGACCTACCCAAATCCCTCATTCCCATTGGTGGGACAAATGTACCCGCCGAGGAGGTCAACGTCTGGCCCCATGCCGAAATCGGTGACGCCTGCCCCTCCGACCCGGGCAAACCCGGGAAGCGTGACAAAAATTCCCGCAAGCTTCCTGCTAATTCATGCAACGCCGAGACCCCACCGCCCATCGGCCCTAAACCTGCCGCAAACCCTTCGACGCCTGTCCCGGCGGTGACAACACACACATAGATGTAGACTCATCAGGCTGCACGGGAGCTGTGATCCCGCCAGCCGCGCTGACTGTTCCCTGAAGTCCTTGTCTCTGTTCCTGGCTGATGCCACGACTGCCAAACCTCTCGTCCTCCGATTGTCGCCGATCCTGGACCAGATGCACCTCTGATCGCACGCTGCCTGCGGAATCCCTCGATGGAGGACCCCCCAGTGGGTCCCCCTATTCGCTGATCCGGCACCAGCCCACTCGGACCTGCCGTCCACCATCCCTCGACGACTCCTCTCGACCGCCCGCTGCTCTGTGAAGGTCTCGCGTCCGGTTCCGGGCTTCGCCGCCGTTCTCTGGTGGGCCCCCCGACCGGTACATCGCCAGGGGCGCCCGCCGCTGCCACGGGATCCCACGACGCCTACCCTCCAGACCAGTCTCCAGGCAGCCGGCCTACCCCCCGATCAGTCTCCAGGCAGCCGGCCTACACCCCAGACCAGTCTCCAGGCAGCCGGCCTACCCCCCGATCAGTCTCCAGGCAGCCGGTCTACCCTCCAGACCAGTCTCCAGGCAGCCGGCCTACCCTCCAGGCCAGTCTCCAGGCAGCCGGAATACCCCCCGATCAGTCTCCAGGCAGCCGGTCTACCCTCCAGACCAGTCTCCAGGCAGCCAGCCTACCCCCCAATCAGTCTCCAGGCAGCCGGTCTACCCTCCAGACCAGTCTCCAGGCAGCCATCCTACCCAGCTAAGTACAAGGCACAAAGTTCACCAATGTCCTAAAATAGTACACTTTGTAATATGCTTCTGTATTAAAGTATATGCCTTTCCTTGGCTCCACCTCTCTAGGTCATTATAGATGACATGTCACATGGCCATCATTCCCTATGACCATAGTAACCTTAAAAGGGTTTTCTAAAACCTTTAAAAACTGTCTGACCATCTTCCACTGTGATAAAATATAAAATTACACCCCCCCCCCCATCACCAGAGCTCTAGTCTCATGCATCACATGCTGCTGTAGCCAATCACCGACCTCTGTGGTCACATGATGTACAGGCGCATTGGCTTCTGTATCATGTGACACCCTGCCCTGGATCGCGGTTACTCACCTCTCGCCGCCACTGCTCCACTGTTGTCCTCTGCTCAGTGCAGACACATTCGTACTTGCTCCCTAGGGCACGGCAGCCTCTGTGAAATTTAAAGGGCCAGCGTGCCATTGATTGGATCAACACCGGGCACTGACCCGATATCTTTTTCCCACTACCTGCCTAGTCTTGCCAATTTGTTGGTGTTTGCTAGTGAGTGTTCCTGTGCGTTTCCTGCTGATTCCATGTGTTTGACCTCCTGCCGGTTATTACTGACGACATTGCCTGCTGCCTGCCCTGACCTCTCGGCCTGTCCCCGACTATGCTCTTGCCTGACAATTTGGTACCATGCTGCACCCTGGCCACCACCACAAGCAGGTCACATCAGGGGTCCCGCCACACAAGTCCAACCAGTTCTGCCAAAGACCGGGAGGCTCCATAGACTCTGCTCCCTGACGTGGCTTATACCACCACTTGCGTTGGTCCAGTGGATTCACATCCTGCACATCTATGTATTTTTATGTATCACTGTACACTTCAATAGGTTTAAATTTCCAAATTAGCACAAAAGCATCTGAATATAGACATTATTATGGACAAATTATTGAAATATATGTAAATTGTATTCTAAGATCACTTAGGAACCAGAGAGATGTTTATTGTGGAAGTATAGTGAGCAGACTAAGGCAATTTTATCAAATCAGAACGTGGGACATTCAAGAAATAAAGGTGGACAGGGGGATTTAGGTCCGACGCAGGGACTGTACCTCGAAAAATGTGACACTTAAATGTTCTGGGTACGATATAACAGCATTATCGCTCTCTTCTTCCTTCTCCCCTCTCCATAGACTTTTATGGGCAGCCTGTAACCTGGTGCACCTCTGGAACCCGCACCTACCAGACATTGATGCCACATCTTCTTGATATGCCATCAATGTGTATGGTGGGACCCGTTAATTATCAGTGGAGGAAGTATGTGTGTGGGAGGGGGGGGGGAGTGGGAGTGTTTCAGAACTGGAGAAAGATGGAAGTTTCTTTAAAGGGGTTTTCTCACTATAATGATTTGCTTTCAACATGTAAGGAAAGGGAATTGTTTTGGCATGTTTTGAGCTAAACAAACCGGTAACCCTGTTCTATAGATGTATAAACTGTCGAACTTGGTGCAATCTGCAGCAGACACAAAACTTTTCAATATGGGAAAGAAGTGGGGACATGTCATACAATGCGCCATAAATGCAGGGAATTATACAATGCAACAGAAAGGTTCTGAAGTTTGGCGCAAAATTGTCGTACAAATCCACACCAGTTTCAAAGTAGCATGGCTGGGACAAATTTTGACACATACACCCTATGCGCCAATGTTTGACGTGTAGGTTATGGGACACTTACAGACAGTCGGATCATACACTACTAGAGGTAGAACTGGCAAGTCGGCTCCAGGTTCATACATGTTCCCAATAGTTTGTTCTGTTTTAACAGCTATGACCACCAGATGGCGCTGCAGATACGCTACCATATTACTGTACGACTTGTTCAATCCTTTCCTGACACAGCTTTTATAATGGTAACTATAAGAGGGCTTGTTCATTGTATAAAGAGCTGCAGTTTTTAATATATTAATAATAGTAATTGCAACATTATTATTAAATATGTAGTTAATTTTATATATATATATATATATAATAATATATATATATATATATATATATTTTTATATATAAATATATATATATATATATATATATATATACACTGACAAGCAAAAGGGTAACAAAGTTTTGATTTTGTGTCTTTCATGCTCCAAATCTCACCATCTACTACAGCTTTGAATGTGAGGCTACCATCATTTCATAGACAATCATCTCGGCTATTTCATACGTGCAACTATTTGGCATATGCTTAGTTCTGCAGATTCTTGTCATGTAACTGCATTGTTACTGTTTTGCTCCTGGTGGTGGGGCAATCTTTTTCTTCTTGTTGCTACAAATTACAACCTGTTCTTATATTCCCTAATAGCTCAGTGTGTTATTAGGCTGATTCCCAAGTGAAAGGTCCCTGGTTCGAGCAGCCATGAAGATTTCCCAAGAAGTGAGAAGCAGCATCAGCCAGCTCATTGATAGCGTCTCTGGACCAAGAAAATTGTCAAACTGCATCATGTGAGGCCCTGACAGCTGGAAGAATATGGAATGAAGCCCGTCCATTTAAAAGCCAAGAGGTGACGTCCAGGTAAAGTATCAGAGTCAACAAGTCGCTCATCACAAGGTCCATCAGTTCTAATGCGACAGGCACGGCAGTGGAGGCGGCTCGTAGTGAGATTACAGACGTCCATGCAAGCACTGGGCGCATTACACAGGACTGGAATAATCTGAAAAAAGGTGAAGAAGCCTCGTCTTCAATCGCGTCATAAGAAGCGTCAACTCGAAAATGGGGCCCTCGTCTGTTGTTTAAAGGAGCCACACATCCTGGCACATGTAAGAACAGTACAGGACATGTAGTACCGCACTGTACTGTAGAGAGGCGCTATAGACCGCCAATCACTGCATGCTCCTCACTAATACATGTAAGAACAGTACAGGACATGTAGTACCGCACTGTACTGTAGAGAGGAGCTATAGACCGCCAATCACTGCATGCACCTCACTAATACATGTAAGAACAGTACAGGACATGTAGTACCGCACTGTACTGTAGAGAGGCGCTACTAGACCACCAATCACTGCATGCACCTCACTAATACATGTAAGAGCAGTACAGGACATGTAGTACCGGTCTGTACTGTAAAGAGGCGCTATAGACAGCCAATCACTGCATGAACCTCACTAATACCTGTAAGAGCAGTACAGGACATGTAGTACCACACTGTACTTTAGAGAGGTGCTATAGACCACCTATCACTGAATGCACCTCACTAATACATGTAAGAGCAGTACAGGACATGTAGTACCGCACTGTACTGTAGAGAGGCGCTACTAGACCGCCAATCACTGCATGCACCTCACTAATACATGTAAGAGCAGTACAGGACATGTAGTACCGCACTGTACTGTAGAGAGGCGCTATAGACCACCAATCACTGCATGCACCTCACCAATACATGTAAGAGCAGTACAGGACATGTAGTGCTGCACTGTACTGTAGAGAGGCGCTATAGACTGCCAATCACTGCATGCACCTCACTAATACAGGTAAGAACAGTACAGGACATGGAATGAGATGGACCTCCACCACCTAATGAAAGAAGACTGGAAAGCAGCATTCTGTAAGTAAGGGATCTGAGACACGTGCTCTGGATTCCAGGACATACATTTACTACCTGGGGCCCCTATGCTTGTGGGGCCTCTGGGTAACTGTGTCCAATAGATAAGATGGCTCTGGCTGAGGGACCTTTTATTAACTATCTATACCTTAAAGGGTTTTCCCCACCACATTGATTGGCTTTTAACATTTAGGGAAAAGATAAATGAAGACTATTACTAAATACATTGCTGTTCTGATTCAGGAGATAAAGGAGATTGTATCTACCGCTAGTGTATACAACTTTCTCGTGATTACCGACCACCTATCTCTGCTCTCTCTCTCAGTCTTACCTTATTGTTCCAGCAGTCCCTCTCCGTTCATGGTGAGTCACTCCCTGCTTAGTGTTATCAGTAGCACAGGGGCTTGTTTATTTAAGTTTCACAGAACCACAGAGCCACAGGCAACTTCAGACTCACACTTCCTGGTCAGGCTATAGGTGGTTCTGAAGCATTGATTGGCATATCACCTCTGCTATTCCTAGCTGATTCTTTTAGAGTGCCAGTAAATAGCAGTACACAAAGCTACAGAGCTACAGCCTTAACACTTGTTATTAACTAAATGAGCTCCTGTGCTAAAGATAAAACTCAGCAGGGAGTGACTCACCAAGGTGGCAGCTTGGAGCAATGAGAGATGAGAGAGCAGGGAGACGTGGTTGGTAACCTAGAGAAACTTGTGTACACTAGCAGTAGATAAAATGTTCTTTATCTCCTGAACAAAGCAAAATGAAAACAGCAATGTATTTGGTAATAGTCATCATTTGTCTTTCTCTGTATGTTAAGAGCTAATTATGTGGGGAGAGAAGCTTCAACCCTTAGAACTCTGTAGCCTTGTGTACTACAGTTTATAAACCTCCTGCAGCTAGGAATAGCAGAGCTGACATGCCAATCACTGCTATAGAACCACCCACAACCTGAACAGGAAGTGTGAGTCTAAAGCTGGCTGTGGCTTCGTGAAACCACATGGTGAGACAACCCCTTTAAATTACACAATCCTATCCGTTTATATGATTAGGTGATGACATTAATTGTCAGATGGGAGAAAATATAACATTTGCTTCTGTAAAATTCCAGATGGATAGATAGTTGATACTGGGGCTGCAGATCGCAAAGTACTCTTTACTCAATGTCCTTTACTCTGTGATTTTTATCTTCTACCACTCTTTACTCCCTCTCAATCGACACTTTCAATCATACACAACACACTCTGTGCTGCTGTGGCAAAATAACTGACCCAGAAACCCAGCAACGAATTATAAATGGAGCTGTGTCTACAAGGCCGGATGTGTCGCTGCTTCACATAGACATTTACTTTTTTTTTTTGCATATGTTCTTCAGCTGATGAAGCCCCACGGCCCTCCATGCAAAAATTATTCTTTAAATTCAAATTCGCTTAAAACGGATATTTGGGCCCCAAATTAAAATTTTTACAAAAAGAATGCGCACTTTGTCCGAGTGCCATAGACATCAGAGCTCGGGCTGTCAGCGGAAGAAAAGGGCAAATTCATATTATGTTGTAATAGCCTGCATGCTTATTAGCTGGTCGGCAACACAACACGGCGTTAGACAAGCTCGTTTAGTGTAATTGCTCCTTACATCTTCCTTATAACTGCCGTTAGGAACACGATTTTCCCATGTGGGGTGCAAAAGGAAAAATTTTTTTTTTAAAATTTTTAATTTTCCCCCGCTTCTTTCATTTTTAATGTGACCCCAAACCTACAAATCTAATATTATTTCCATTTTTCAAAATTTTCCCTAAAATTTTGCAGGGAATCCTTTGCAACTATAAAAACCGGGATTCCAAAACGACCCCATAAATTCACATTTTTAAATGCCCAGCAGCAATATCCAGAGAAAACCCCCAAAGGCAGCAGGGGACAGCAGCTAAAAACGGATTTCCCAAAAAACCCAAATGAGGTCCTAGTAGGTTGTCCCAGGTACCGGGACCGACGGGCAACCCCCCAGCTTTTTGGAAGGCCCCAATAGACCAAAAACCACCTTTCCGGGGCCCCCAAAAACTGATGGGGGGTTCATAGGCCAACACCACCAACAGGGGCTCCACAGCTGCGGGAGGGTCCATAAGCCAACACCACCTTCCGGGGGCCCCCCCAGCTGCGGGAGGGCCCATAGACCCAAAAACCCAAACCACCCCCAAGGCCCCACAGCGGCTGGGGGGGTCCATGGGGCCCAAACACCACCATCCGGGGCCTCCCACAGCTCTGGAGTGCCCCACAGAGCCAACACCAAATCCAGGGGCTCCCACACTGCTGGGGGACCATAGACCCAAACACCACCATCCAGAGGTTTCCACAGCTCTGGGGGGCCCCATAGACCCAAACACCACCATCCGGGGGCTCCCACGGGCTCCCGGGAAAGGGTTCTTAAAAGCCAACACCCCCAATCCGGGGGTCCCACAGCGGGCGGGAGGAGCCTAATCCAACAACACCATCCAGGGCTCCCACAGCGCTGGAGTGTCCATAGAGCCAACACCCCCACCCGGGGGCCCCCCAACAGCTTTTTGGGGGATCCATAGATCCAACCCCGCCATCCGGGGGCCCCACACTGCGGGGGGTTTCCAAATAGACCAAAAACCACCACCAGGGGCTCCAAAAGCTGCGGGGGGGTCCACAGAGCCAACCCCCACCATCCGGGCCCCACGCTGCGGGAGGATCTAAAAAGCCCAAAAACCCCCCATCCGGGGCCCCACACTCTGGGGGATAAATAGACCACACCTCCATCCGGGGGTTTCCACAGCTGCTGGGGGGTCCATAAAAAGCCAACCCCACCATCCGGGGCTCCACAGCTGCTGGAGGGGCCCCATAGGGGCCAACACCACCATCCAGGGCCCCAACGGTTGGGGGGGTTCCTAAGCCAACACCCCCAATCCAGAGGCCCCACACTGCAAGGGTCCATAAGCCAACACCACCACCAAAGGGGCCCCACAGCTGCTGGGGGTCCAAAAGCCAACCCCAACCATCCAGGGGCCCCACCCCCCTGCTGGGGGGCCCAAAAGAGCCAACCCCAAAACCCAACCCGGGGCCCCCACACTGCTGGAGGTCCATAGAACCAACCCAACCATCCGGGGGGTTTCCCCACAGCTGCTGGAGGGCCCCATAAGCCAACACCCCCTCCGGGGGCCCCACCCCTTTCTGGGGGAAATCCAAGAGCCAACACCTCATCGAGGGGGTTAAACAGATGTTTAAATTTGGGTTTAAGCCCGGGGGAAATTGGTGCCAGGGTATACCAGAAGCCCTTTGGGGCCCCTCTCTGCAACCAATGTCGGAGATTTCAGCCGTGGATAGCCCCCTTTTTTGCTTGCTGGAAGATCCCATCCACCCCAGGGAGGATAATCAGCGTGTATGAGTGTATATGATTTACAAGGATAGATTCATACCCATAGGGGTTTTAAAACCCCTTTCCCCCACATGGATAAGGGGCCCCCAAGAAGGCAACAAATTTTTCCCCCAGCCCAAAACGCAAACCCACCACAAGCATCTTTTTTTCTCCACAAAGGGGTTGCAGGGTGCTTTTATCTGATGTTTTCTTCTGACAAAATAAACCACCCCTCGGTTCAATGAAGCAAAAATTTACTTATAGGGGAAGAAAACCCTTTTGCCATCAGCAAAAGGAAAAAATTCTGATGCTGCAAAGGGGAAAAATTTAAGACTTTCTACTAATCAAGCTTGGTTAGCAGAGGTGCTTTTACATCTATTTTTCCAGGGGCCCATACACAGTAGGTAGCAGGTGCAGTGACCCTCCTCCGCCCGGGGGCCTTTTACACAGTTTGGTTTTGGGAAGGTGCAGTAAATCCGTCCCGCTTTCCGGGGCCCAAACGCAGTAGGGTTTGTAAGGGTGCAGTACATTCGTCTGCTCCAGGGCCTCATATGCATAGGGGTTTGCAGGGGGCATGGGCATCCGTCTGCGCCAGGCCCCATACACAGTGGGGTTTCAAGGGGCAGTGACACCGGCTCTCCGGGGCCCCATACACTTTGGGGTTTGCAGAGGTGCAAGGGCATCTTTTTGCTCCAAAGGGCCCCCTAAACATATTAGCCCGAGGTCAGTGACTCCGTCTGCTCTAGAAAACCCAACGGGGTAGGGGTTTCAGAGGGGAAATGACACCATTGCTCCGGGTCCCAACATATAGGGGTTTGCAAAGGTAAAATGACGTCACCCGCTCCCGGGGGCCCATACCCCAGTAGGTTACAGGGTGCAGTGGGCATCCACCTGCAGGCCCCAACCCAGTAAGGTTTTTACAAAAGGGGCAGGGGACATTTCCCTTTTTGCCCCCAGGGCCCCATACAAAAGTAGGGGTTTGCAGAGGGGGCAGGACACTGCCCGCTCCGGGGCCCCATCCCCATAGGGTTTGCAGAGGGGGCAGTGGGCATCGTCCTCCCAGGGTTTCCCCTCCCCATTTGGGTTTGCAAGGGGCAGTGACCCCTGTTTTGCTCCCCGGCCCCCAAAATGGGAGTAGGGGTTTGCAGCAGTGCAGTGTTTAGTCCCCCTGCTCCAGGGCCCCCCTACACATAGGGTTAGCAAGGCAAAAGACATCCGTCTGCTCCCCCGGGCCCCCTACACAGTAGGTTAGCAAAGGTGCGGTGACAAACATTCCCCTTCCGGGGGCCCATACACGTAGGGTTTCAGAGGGGCAGTGACTTTCCCCCCTGCTCCCCGGGCCCCATACAAGTAGGGGGTTTGCAGAGGGGCGGGGACATCCTTCTGCTCTGGGGTCCCCCTAAAACGGGAGGGTTTGCAGAGGGCAGTGCATCCTTCTCTCCTTCCCCCCTACACAGAGGATTAAACAGAGGTGCAGTGACATCCCTCTTTTCCCTTTCCCGGGGCCCCCTACACATAGTTTAGCAGGGGGTCAGTGACAGCCGTTTACTCCCCGGGGGCCCTAACAGTAGGGTTTCAAGGTGCATGACATCATCTGCTCCCCCAGGCCCCCTACACTAGGTTAAACAAGGGGCTTTACATCATTCTGCTCCGGGGGCCCCCTAAAGCAGTAGGGGTTTGCAAAAGGCAGTGACATCATTTTGCTCCGGGGTCCCCTACACAGTAGGGGTTTGCAGAGGTGCAGTGACATCCGTCTGCTCTAAGCCCAAACGGTGTTTGGGGTTTGCAGAGGTGCAGTGACTCCTTTTGCTCTAAGCCCCCTAAAACAGTAGGGTTAGCAAAAGGTTTCAGTGACAAACCATCCTTTCCGGGGGCCAAAAACCAGTTTGGGTTAACAAGGTGCAGTGACATCCGCCCGCTCCAGGGGCCCCTACACAATAGGGGTTTGAAGGTGCAGTGACATCCGCTGCTCCAAGGGCCCCTACACTTTGGGTTTTCAGAGGTCAGTAAAAAATCTGCTCCAGGGCCCCCTACCCAGTAGGGGTTTGCAGAGGTGCAGGAAAATCCGTCGGGTCCTAAGGGGCCCCTACACAGTAAAGGGTTTTCAGAGGGGCAGTGACATCCCTCTGCTCCAGGGCCCCCTACACAGTTAAGGGGTTTTTAGAGGTGCAGTGACATTTCCCTCTGCTCCGGGGCCCCCTTTCACAGTAAGGTTAGGGAAGGTGCCCCGTGACCCCGTCTCCCCCCTTCCCCCCCTACACAAAGGGTTACAGAGGGCAGTGACATCCGTCTGCCCCCGGGGGCCCCATACACAGTAGGGTTTTGCAAGGCATGACACTGTCTGGGTCCAGGGCCCCAACATAAATAAAGGGTTTTTCAGAGGTGGGAGTGACATATCTCTCTCTGGGGGCCCCCTACACATAGGGTTGCAAAAGGTGGGAGTGACATCCGTCCCGCCCGGGGCCCCCTTCACATAGGGGTTTCAGAGGGCAGTGACATAAACTCTGCCCGGGGGTCCTTTCCAATAGAGTTAGCAGAGGGACAGGGGGCATCCCTTTTGCTTCCGGGGGCCCCCAAAACGTAGGTTTTCAAGGTGCATGACATCCGCTACCCCGGGGCCCCCTACACAGTAGGATTGCAGGGTGCATGACAACCTCTACCCGGGGGCCCCCTACACATAGGGTTTTAAATGTTTTTGTTTAAACTCATGGCTGGGCGCCTTTCCTTTGGCATTTTGGGGTTTACTACTACCCTGTAGCGTGTCGGTCCACTCTTGCCCACCTTCATAGCCTCTCACAGCAATGGCCCGTGATGCTTCACAGTTTCCATGTTGGGGGTTTTACAATGGCGCCCCTTTGTCCCCTCACAAAACCACTCTCACCCAGGGGCGTAACTAAGAAGC
>JAODAL010065199.1:0-18347 GCA_025379985.1 Phyllomedusa bahiana | reverse complement strand
TCTTGGTATCAAAGGGGGCAATTACCTGTTAAAGGGGGCAACTACCTGGCGAACAAAGGGGGCAACTACCTGGCTACTAAAGGGGGCAACTACCTGGCTAACAAATGGGGGCATCTACCTGGCTAACAAAGGGGGGCATTTACGAGGCTACAAGGGGGCATCTACCTGCCTGTATGGGGCGCTACCTGGTTATGGGGGGCTACTACCTGGCTATAAGGGTATGTACCTTACTTTCTTCCTAAGCCATTATGCAGTTAGGCGGAGTGTGTGGGGCTTTTTGAAGGGGCGTGGCACATTAGAAAGATGGGCGTGCCCATGCCCTCTTCGATCTCCTGCTTTTCCATTTTCAAAAGTTGGCAACTATGATGTACTGCCTGAGGGGGAGCTATCTATATACTGCCAGAGGGGAGCTATCTTATACTGATTGAAGGGGAGCTATCTATATAGTCAATTATAACAAAAAGGCTTGGCATAAAACTAACTCACGTTATGAATATGCATGCTATAAACGCAAAAGAATTAAAGTAAGCAAATGAAACATAACGTGAGTTCGTTTTATGCCAAGCCTTTTTGTTATATATTGACGTACGCTAATAGGGGAGATTGAGGAAGCTCCACCTGGAAGGCTTAGACTGAGCCTGTACTATATAACTAACGGCACCACTGTGTTTTTGCATGAGCTATCTATATAGTGCCTGAGGGGAGCTATCTATATACTGCCTGAGGGGGAGCTTATCTATATACTGCCTGAGGGGGAGCTATAAAAAAAAATCCAGAAGGGACCTTATCTATAAAAAGGCTGAGGGGAAGCTTATCTATATAATGCCAGAGGGGAGCTTATCTATATACTGCCTGAGGGGGAGCTTATCTATATTCTGCCTGAAGTGGAGCTTATCTATATACTGCCTGTGGGGAGCTAATCTGTATACTGCCTGAGGGGGAGCTTATCTATATACTGCCTGAGGGGGAGCTTATCTATATATTGCCTGGAGGGGAGCTTATCTATATACTGCCTGTGGGGAGCTAATCTATATACTGCCTGAGGGGGATCTTATCTATAAACTGCCTGAGGGGGAGCTTATCTATAAACTGCCTGAGGGGGAGCTTATCAATATACTGCGTGTGGGAGTTACATATACTGCCTAGGGGGAAGCTTATCTATATACTTGCCTGAAGTGGACGCTATATCTATATACTGCTGTGGGAGCTAATCGTATACTGCCTGAGGGGATCTTTTTATAACTCCCTGAGGGGGCTATCTATAAACTCCTGAGGGGGGGCTTTTCTTTTTAACTCCTTGGGGAGCAATCAATAACTGCCTGGGGGGGAGTTTATCTATAAACTGCCTGAGGGGTTACTTATCTATATACTGCCTGTGGGGAGCTGTATACTGTCTGTGGGAACTATATCTATATACCTGTCTGCCTGAGGGGACCTATATCTATATACCTGCTTGCCTGAGGAGACACATATATATACTTGCCTAATTGAGGGGACCTATACACCTACCTAACTTAGGAGACTTATATACCTATAAGTAAGGAGTTGCTGGAAAAGTGAGGATTCTAACATATTTGTGTCTAAAGCTGCAGGGATGAGTGTTGGTCGGCAGAAGTCAGCATGAAGGTCCGAACCGGATGGAGAAGAAACCGGAATGTGAACGACTCATTGGAGAAATGTCACCTGTGAGTCCCTAAATGTGCCTGAAATGTAATCAGTTATATGTGTGCAAAGTGTAATGGTTTATATTCAGTAATGGTGTGGTGGTACTATTCAGTGGTGGTGATACGTGGCGGTATTATTAAGTCACTTTGTGGTGGTGATATGTGGTCGTGGTGTTGTGTTATTATTCAGTCAACTGAGCACCTGTGTACACTGCTATCTACCACTATGTAGTCACTATTTCGCAGAGGGATGGGCTAGGTGGCCGTCACATCTCTCGTATTAATTGCTGTGCGGCCCTGCTTCCTGACGTCACCTCCCTGTTTCGTGCCGACGTCGTCGGCACTTTGCGGTAACTAAGGTTTTTTCGGTCGCAGTTTGGGCACTCGGTCTCAAAAAGGTTCGCCATCACTGCCCTATAGTGTCATTTCTCTCAGCAGGGGAGAGAGTCTTAAAAAATAAACCACAAGTAATGGCACCTGCTCCCACTAGTGAGGCATCCACTTTCAGGAAGAAGGACTTGGGATTTTTGTTCATCTTGGTGAGCGCCACAATAGGTGCCACCACAGTGGAGAAGTGCGGAATAAATTGCCAGTAATAATTGCCGAATCCCAGGAAGCGCTTTATGGCCTGTAGACTGACAGGCCATTGCAGGACACAAGACAACTTGGCAGGATCCATCTGAAGTCCTTTGTCGGAGACAATGTACCCAAGGAAGGGCAGACTGGTCTGTTCAAAGACATATTTTTTCAAGCTTGGCATAAAGTTGATTGCTCCACAAGCATCTCAGAACCTGGCGCACATGGGCACGGTGAGCTTCAAGACTAGGCAAGAAAATCAGGATGCTGTCCAGGTACACGACAACATACAAGTACAGGAGGTCTCTTAAGAGCAAATTGATAAATTTTTGAAAGATGGCTTGAGCGTTAGAGAGGCTGTAGGGCATTAACAGGATTCAAAATGCCCATCATGGGTATTGAAGGCAGTCTTCCACTCGACATCTTCACAAATTCAAATCAAATTTAAGGCTCCCTGCAAGTCGAGTTTCATGAAAACTTTGGCTCCGCGCAGATGGTCAAAGAGCTTGGATATCAGTGGTAACGGATAGTGTTTTTTCATGATAATTTTATTGAGACATTGATAGTCAATGCAGGGGTGAAGAGAACCATCCTTTTTTTTCCACAAAGAAGAACCCGGCACTGGCTGGAGAGGAGTACTTGTGGATGAACCCTTTTTGAAGATTCTCCCTTATGTATGCTGCTATGGCCTGTGCCTCGGCACCAACAAGGGGTAAACTCTGCCCCAAGGAGGGGTAGTCCAGGCAGGAGATTGATAGGACAATTATAGACTCGATGATGCGAGAGGGTTTCTGGGTGATTCTCGCAGAAAAAGTCCACGAACTTGCAAGGCGTCAGAGGAGAAGTGGTACGTATAGGACAAGGCACCACCAGACAGCAAGAGTTGCAGTCTTGTCCCCAACAAGTTACATCACCTGTTTGCTAATTGAGGATAGGAGCATGACGCTGGAGCCATGGAAATTCTAGAAGAACTGCAGAGAAGAAACAGGTTAACACGTAGAACTCAACTTTCTCCTTGTGCAATGAACCCACTTGGAGATTTAGAGGTTTAGTATGAAACTGAATGGAGTCTTTCAGTCTTTCCCATTAATGAATAAGATGACCAATGGCTTAGCAAGACAGACCACTGGGAGATAATACTTAGAGACAAGAGATGTGTCAACGAAATTCCAGACTGATCCAGAATCCACAAAGGTGGCTTGGAACATGTCACCAGATGAGGTGCAGAGTTGGACTGGCATGGTCAGACATGGATAGGTAGTGCACACACCTAAGGATGCTACTCTCACATAGCCTAGGTGTGGGAGTTTCCCTGATACAATTGACAGTCCATACGCAAGTGTTTAGGACTGGCACAGTAGAAGAAAAGATTCTGCTGTCGTCAACAGGAGCGTTCTTGCTGTGACAGGTGGGCTCTGTCCCTTTGCATGGGTTGTTCTGAAGAAGCCAGTGGTGCAGGAAGTGGAGGCTTTTGAAACACCAGAGAAAGATGGGGAAGTGAGGTGTGGCCGGACAGGTGCTCGCTCTGCGCGTCCTTAGCGGAGCTTCTTCTCCCTTTTAGTGAAGTGAATGTCAATATGAGTGGCCACTGATGAGGCCACTCAGTGATGAGAGGATGTCTTGACCATCCAGCTTGTCTTTTATTCTCCCCACGAGACCTTTTCAGAACCTACAAGCACCTCATTATTCCATGACAGTTCAGAGGCAAGAGTACAAAACTCTATGGCATATTGCCCAACTCAGGAGTCCCCTTGGTGTAGGTTTAGCTGTGCAGTCGCTGCAGAAAATGCTGTGGAATTCGTACAGGAATGCAGGGAGGTTAGCAGTCACTGGATTATTCCTATGCCAGAGAGGAGTAGCCCATGCCAGAGCACTGTGTGATGAAGCCCTGATAGGCCTTAGAGTTTCCGTCATTCTTGGTTGGCAGTGTGAGATGCAACTTCGAACCAAAAGACACCACATGAACCGTAGGTGGAGAAGCAGCTGGATTTTGGTTTCTGGACTGCAAGGAGCTGGTGTATCATGGTAGACAACTGGTTAATATGTTGTGATTGTTGGGCAATTTGTTGCAACTGCTGGGCAACAACTGTTGGGATGTCTCAAAGGTTTGGCAGGGGCACCATGGTGGGCACAAGGCCAGATTTTACTGTAACAGCAGCTGGTGGACTGTAATGAGCACTGAAGTGTGGATATGCTGGAGGACCGCAAGCGGCGGTGTAAGCCATGTTAGGGTGCTTAGTCTAAAGGGCCCCTGCTATTCACCAGAGCCTGCTACAAGGTAGGTTGGACTTGCTGCGGCAAGAGACCCCCTGGTCGATTCCCTTAACATGACTTGCTTATGGTGGCGGCCGAATTGTAGCGAGGTACAAAATCGTAGGTCAGACTCATGGTCGAGGACAGGCAGGAAGGTCAGGGCAGGCAGCAGACAAAACATAGCCAGAGGACGGAGGCATAGATCAACATACACAGATAGACAGGAACACTAATGAACGCTTTCTCCGAGACTAAGGTGCTGAAGATCTGGCACAGAGCAAAGGAAGTGCTCAGGAGATATCAGGTCAGCACCACGTCGTAGGAAGGCTGGAAACATGCGATGGAAGGCAGAGGTGCACAGGGAAGCAGGTGGGAGGAGAGGTGAGTACAGGGAGCAGGCTGGCAGTTGCATACAAGTGAGCCTGCGTCCTGTCGTGGTGCCACTCGTAGCACCTTCTATGCATAAAACAGAGTATAAACTATCCAGACAGTTGTTGGTGATAATACATACATGCACTTAAACACCAACATAGAGAGGCAGCATACCAGCACGTACAAGATGGCAAGTAAGATAATGCAGAGTGTGCTGAATCCTTAGGTGGTGGGTTTAAAATCCCCCAAGGGAGAATACCAGATACAGTTGTGCTCAGGAGTTTACAAACCCCGGCAGAATTTTTGCTTTCTTGGCCTCATGGTTAGTGGTTGGGTGAAGCCATTTATTGTCAAACTACTGTGCTTTGTCTTTTTGTGAAAAAATGCATAGTTGCACATTTAAAAAAAAAGAAAAGAAAACATAGTTTAAGGGGTTGTCTATGTCCTAAAAAATAATTTAATGTTCCTGGGGTCCCATTAAAAAAAATTTTAATTTTTTTTTTTACTTATCTTTGCCTGATCCTCGATTCCACCGCGGCAGCTCTCGGGTCGTCTGTTTACAGTCGTCGACTTCCAATTGGGCATGGCTCCACTGGAGCCAAAGGGAGGGTGATCATGATGTGCCTGTCGTTAACATCACTGTTTTGAAGTGAACAGCTCCAAATCATGATATAAGAAGAGGCGTGCCTAAGCAGCCACTCAGCAGCTGCAGCTGTGAAATGCCCATTTAGAAGTAGAAGAGCGTTCACAGAAAACCAGAGAGACGCAGCTCTGGAACCAAGGACTGAGGGGTAGGTGAGAATAGTTTTTTTTTAATGGGACCTCAGGAGCAATTTTTTTTTTTGGGACATGCACAACGCCTTTAAATAGGAGGGTTGTCCGGGACTTTTTTTTCATATAAATTTAAGAATTTGCATTCATATCAGAAACAATTCAGTGCGACAAACATGAAAAAGATGCATGTTTTTTTAATAACTTAAGGGGTATTCCAGGTTTCTTTTTATTAAAATAAATTTTGATGCAGCTGCTGTAATAAAAAAAAACACATACTTACCTCAGCCACTCACTGTGACCCCATCTCCCCCATTTATTTAATTGACTCATAAATTAGATTTAAATAAAAGGATTATTCCACAAAGAAAACCCTTTCCAAAAGCATTACCAGGGATTATGAACATAATAGAAAGGTTCTTGCTGTAACGGGCTTGGCCATTCCAGAGCTGTAGCAAAGCTTTCCTTTTCCTGGGAACAGGTTATCTGTTAATTGAACCCGCCCCTAATCCAAAACCTTGGCAAACACAGTGTGACTTGTTTGCACCCTTCCAGATATGAATGCTCTGCAAAGCCCCTTTCCAGTTATACCCCACATTTCATTTATTAAATGTATTTAATACTATGGCAGCTGCAGTAGGTGCCATGTATGGTTAGCTTGAGCTTCGAATGATAATATCTTAGGGGTTCAAGGAGTAAGAAAAAATGTTTAACTGAATGTGACCATAAATGATAGCAGTAGCCCTACTACTAGCAATATATTAAACATTACACAATCACCACAAACTTTCAAATTGTGACGCAAACAAGAATTTTACATTGACATTGAAAAAAAAGTTGTTGAATTGTAGCTTTCCAAAGAAGCTACAATTTTATTTAGCTTTGACACTCCAATAGACTACAGTAGAGACCTCAAACCATAATATCTTTGTCTAGCCTTCCAATATTGCTTCAAGGGTGTGATAACAATTTAGGAAATTAACAAAGCAGCAAAAGAACATTCACAGATTGTCTGACTTTTCAAACATTAGTGATTAGTGTGGGCAAAAGTAGAATTAATTGAACAAATGAATACAAAAACTATCCCTGTACAGAGATACCATGAATGGATAACAGTTTGGAAAAGTTATGGATGATAACAAAAAAATTGGAAGACTGGTACAAAGTGACTGGATAGACTCGATGGGAGAAAACCAGTGCATCATAACAACATTATACTAACAAACATAATTCTAATTGTGTGATGATGTACAGTATATTTGATATTTTTTTAGCATTATTATTACTATTATTTTTTTGTTCACAAGTGTGAATGAAGCCTTATGCTGCTCATACACTTCAGAGACTTGTAGGGTGAATGCTTGCTAAACTGAAAACTAAACTGTATTTATGCTACGCTATATCTCTATAGCTATAAATAGGAAGGGGGATAAATAACCCCACAGACACTTCTGGTGGTGGCTTATCACCTCTTGATAACAAAAGGAATAGACATGTTCAAAACCACTAGCCCAATTCTTCTTGGGGGCATACTGTCACGTCAGAGGAGGTGCAGTAGGCCCTGACAGTCACCCAGCCCAAGGCACTGTCTACTTGACGTGCTGCCCTAGGTGGCAGACCCCAACTAGATGACAAACCATATGCCAACTGTCATACGTCCAGGCAGGCAGCCTTCTGTTTATGTGCGACAACGCCCAGTAAGGGTTAAACCCTCTGCTCTGGACCGACACCCTGGGAGAGGTGCTGCTTTGGAGCTCAGGAGTGACAGCTCTGCAGCCTCTCCCAGCAAGGGGTGTTGCGGTCAGGCCAATCAGAGGGCCCGGACACCGCACCAATCAGCTGCTGGGGCGGTGTCCAGGAAAACTATTTAAACTGGCTCAGTCCTCTCAGGCTTTGCCTGTGATAGGTTCCCCCTGTTGTTTCCTTGTGCGTTTTGATATTGCTTCCTCTGTTATTGACCTCGGCTTGCCTTGACTTCGTTTTGGACTCTGTTTATGTACTTCGTTCCCGCTCGTGTATGACCCTCGGCTTGTTTCCTGTTTATTCTTCGGATTCTGTTTGTGGCTTTGGCGTTATTGACCGTTACCGACTCGGACCGTTTGACCTTGCGTTTTCCCTGACGGCCCTGCACTTAGCAGCGTAGGGACTGTCGTCCAGTTGGGGTCTGCCATCTAGGGCAGCACGCCAAGTAGGCAGGGACAGTGGGCTGGGTGGCAGTCAGGGCCCACTGCACCTCCTCTGACGTGACACCAACGGTGCGGGGCAGTCAGGTAAAGGCAAAGTCAACAGTCCGAGTAAGAAAACAGTTGGGAAAGACAAAGCCAAAATGGGAACCAGACGAGCCAAGGATCAAACACAAGCGGTCACACGGTACAAAATGGAGGACAAAAACGTGGTCAAGAAACAAGCCGAGGTCAAATACTAGGAAAACAATCTCAGGACCCCAGGAGCAGACATATTCCTCTGTCTATGGAGCTGCCCGATGGTTCAGGTTTTTTGGAGGCGTGTGATGACCTTCACCAGAACTCATTTAACTATGTCCCTGATAATCCGTTGTGGGCCATATTTGGCCACATAGATGTTCAGAGGACACCGTGTGCATCGGGGGGAGGAGGGGGGTAGAAAACTTCTCTACATGGTATCGGCAGCAGGTGTTAAGACCATCCTAAATACATGGATAGATGAATCCCCTCCTCCATTTAAAATGTTTTTAGAAAAACTCTCTTTTGTCATGAAAATGGATTGGGTGGAAGCAGCAGGGAAGAAGGAGACTCATACCCAGCAGTTCTTTGAGGTTTGGGAGAGCTTTATCCCTTGTTGCCATTAAGAATTTAGACCGCTATCAGAAAATGCTTTAGTCTAACCTCATGGTTCCAAACACAGGTACCGAATAAGTGAGTAAGAGGGAGTATTGAGATCTATGCGCGGGGGAGCGGCGGAACATAGTTCTTGCCCTATTTTTGGATGGGCGCTTGGGATCTGGGGAGCCAAGCGACTCTTGAATGAGGGGCCGAAGCGCGTGATTGCTATGGGGAACGGGTGGTGGTAGAGGCGAGCTCGGAGAACAGGAGGGGGTAGGGGGGGAATATTGTCGTTATACAAGTAGCACTTCATGACAGTTTGATGTGTTGCTATATTTTATTCACCAATAACAATTGCAACAATGTTCATTTTTACCTTTTTGAGTAACATGTAGGGTATGTTTGAAGTTGTATGTTGGGGGGATGGAGGGGTAATAAGAAAAACATTGCATTTCGGGGTATATCCTTGTAGACCTGCTGATTGGATGGTTGTTTTGCTGGTCATTGTTTCTTTGTGAAATTTCACTAGATTGGTTTATGTATTCATTGTATGCTCTGGAATGCTTAATAAAAAGATTTAAAAGAAAACAATCTCAAGAGACGCAGGGAAAACACAGGGGAAACCCTTTTACAGGCAATGCCTGACAGAACTGAGCCAGTTTAAAAGGTCTTCCCGGACACCGCCCCAGCAGCTGATTGGTGCGGCATCCGGGCCTTCTGATTGGCCTGAGCGACACACCCATTGATGGGAGAGGCTGCAGAGGTGTCACTCCTGAGCTCCTGAGCAGCACCTCTCCCAGGGTGTGGGCCCAGACTAGACGATTTAACCCTTGACGGGCGTTGCACCATGCGAACGGAAGGCTGCCTGGCCGAACGTATTCTGACACATAGACTTTGGGCAGGTCCCTTAAAAATCAATAAATTTGGATGACATTATCTCTATATAGCTAGTTTACATAGATGTTGATTATACAGTATCACTAGTTCCTTTGCTTTCAAGACAGATAATATAACTATTGGTTTAATCAATTTATGAGAGGATAACAAATGTAGATCAAACTGAAATGACTTACAACATTGGAAACTATTAAAACTGTTAAAAAATAAACATGTACAAAAAATCTACAAAACTATACCAATATGTGTACATGTATATTTATGTGTAATTGTTAATACTATTTTAGGTAAAAATAATTTCTACAACCAAAAAGAGCCAGCAATATTAATAACTGTACTTAATGCAAAAATAGTACATTTCTACTATTGTACCTTGACATGTACTGCTTTGCCTTTAACAAATGCAAAAAAAAAGAAAATTAAATAACACACAAAAAGGAAAAATCTATCTTTTTTTTGTTAAAATCAAATGATTAAATATATATTTCTCAAATCTTAGTTTGCCTAGCTAAAAAATGATAGGCATCCTGGAAAAAGATGCTCTCCTGGGTGGCAAAACAAAAGAGCTCAAGGAAAAAAATTGAAAGTTGACACAGTCAAGAATAATGGGTAAATCTATCAAGTTTGATCAGGCCTGCTATAATGAAGTGGAGTTTCATATTCTGAGCAGGGACAATGAAGAAAGAAGCTAGGCCCTAGAAATACACTGCTCACTTATGTGCTTAGAATATGCAGCAACCAGCAGGGAGCCACAAGATAATTACACAGTGTTTGTGTGGTTCCAGGAAGCTTCCTGCGCAGGTTGAATGCCCGTGCTATATTAAAAGGCAGCACAGTGAAATGTTTTTAATGAATATTTATGTCAGAGAAAGACAAGGCATTTGAATGATTTTTTTTTGTATGAAAGGAACCATGAGTGGAAACATTACTGTCAAATCCTTTTACTTTTTCCTATTTCATTATTTACAAATTCAATACTATCAATAAAAACAATGACAATGGGTAATTTGAGCAATTTAGCGGACATTTAACTAGCATAATATTCTAACAATTTTGGTTTAAAAACTTTTTAACTTAAAATCCATATCTTACAAAACCTTTTTTAAGGGTGTCTAAAACTTTTAAAATCAGACAAACTTTTTTGGTTGATGTGTATTGTTGATAAAGTTAAAGGGCCACTATACTGTACATTTGAAATAAATGTACACGGGATCTTCTTATAAAAACATAATCCTTAAAGGGGAAAGTCTGCTTTAATAGTTTTTATCCAAAGCCCCAAAGGGGGCCCTTAGTGAAAAGAGGGCCCCCGTTTTTGTTGATCTCCCTTACCTAAGCCCCATTGTTTTGGGTTTAAAAAATTTTATTTTAAAGGTTTGTGGGTTTAACTTCTGTCTTATAGAAGAGTTCCTTAAGAAAAGAACTCTTCTGCAATTGGGATCCCTAATGATTAGCGAAGTGTTTAAGTCCATCATAGCAATAGTTGAGGAGAAATATATCATTACATGGTACTAGAGATGAGCAAGCAGTAAAAATTTTCTATTTTGGGTTTGGGAACTTCAAACTTCAGTTTTTTCCTTTGAGTTTATATTCGAACTAAAATTTTTAAACTCCTTTAAAAGGGCCCAAGGGGAAAGATTTTTGGGGGTTAATTTTTATACCAAATACAAAGGGGAAAGAAGCTGTAATAAACCCATCCAGAAGAAAAAAACGGGCCCCTAGAACAACTTAGTGAAAAAAAATTTGGGGGCTTTTAAAGTGACAGAAAAAAACCTAAAAAAGCTAAAATAAAAAATAATAATAATAATCTTTAAAACTATAGCCCAAACATTTTCCGCAACACTTTAAAGAATTCAAAGGGTAAACATACATCTTTAAACACTTAAAATACTACAAATGAAAACACAAGTGTGGGGGCCCCTGCTCTGAGAGTTTTAACAATCTTTTAGGGTGTAGGGTTGAAACATACGGTAAAATCCCAATTTACAATGGTCCCCAGTTTCAAAAATAGGGTGGTTTACATGAAAAAGGGGATGAACCTGCCACCCAACTGTACATCAATATACAGATAATTCCGTGATTTCCCCTATTTGGGGATTTGACAATGTTGGTATAGAAAGTTGGGGAATCTTTTTGGGGGCCCAACCGAAAAGGGATTTATTTTCAGGGCCCTCTAAAACGTGAGGGGTTTTGAATGTGCCAGAGGGCCCCGGTAGGCGGGCATGGGAGGTTCAGATGATTGGGGAAAATGTAGTCTAATCATCACAAGCGGGGGAAAACAGGGGTAGGGGTAGCCCAGAGACTAAGGGGAAGTGGGGAGGAGCAGCGTTTGTGGAGATTTTGGGGGTTTGGGAGTGGCTGGTTTAAACTGTTCCTGTACGGATGGGCAGTCACAGGCAGGGACTGACACGGGGAAAAGCATCATATAGGCTGGAGAGAAAAAAGGGGGCCTGGCTGCTGCATTCTGGACAGTTTGGGAGGGGGGAAGTTTGCAGGAGGAGACCGAAAGCAAGGAGTTGCAGTATTTCAAGACGAGAAAAAATAAGAGCAGTAAGGAGAGTTTCGGGCCCGTTTCCACAGGGGAAAAGGGGACGGTTTTTGGGGAATTTTCTTGGGGTGGCAGGTGACGGGAGGGGGAAAGGGTTTGATATATGGGGAAGAAGGTCAGCTCAAAATCAAATAAAACCCTTTTTTTTAAAAACAGCGGCCTGTTTCCTGGGAGAAAGGGTGGACCACATACAGAAACAGAAATAAAAGGGGGGGGGGTTGGTTAGTAGAGGGCCCGGAAAGCCAAAATTCAGTTTTTTAGTGGGGTTTAAAGTTCAGAGGGAGAGAGGACCATGATATCAGAGACAGCGGAAACAGACAGTCCTGGAGTTTTGTAAAAAGGCGGGATTTAGGGCCCACAGGGGGAGGTGTAAATTTTGGGTGGTCATCCGCATAAAAATTTTGGTACGGGAAGCCAAATCTACTGAGGGGTTTTTAAAGGGGGTTTATGTACAAAGAAAAAGGGAGGGGACCAAAAAACTAAATCCCTAAAGGAAAACCCAAAAAATCAAGAGGAAAGGGAAAAAGGGGTCGAACCAAAAAAGAGACACGGGAAGGGAGGGGGTCAAAGAGGTAGGACGAAACCCCAAGCAGAGCGGGCCCCCGGAAAGGCCCAAAATGGTCCCTAGGCATGCTGAGGAGTTTTTGGGTGATCCACATGCCCAAATGCGGCAGAGAGATCCAAGAAAGCAACAAGGGAGTAGAAAACCCTGAATTTTGCTGTTGGAGTAATGGTGACCTTTTTTTATCGACAAAGTTGAAATCGGAAAGGGTTTTTTTAGGGTAAATCAAAAATTCCAGACAGGGGCAAAAATTTTAAAGGGTTTAAAAAATCGAGCATCATCGATTAAGATCGCCCTTTTTGGGGCGCTTCCTGAAATTTTTGGGCGGCCAGAAAAATCAGATTACAGAATAACCCAGGGTGAAAATTGTTTGCGACGTCTTTACGGGGATGTGTAGGGGTTTGCGTTTTGGCTGAAAAAATCAATGCCCTTTCGTTTTTTTTTTTTTGAACAGTTTTTCCGTTTCACCCTCAGGTCTCTCAGCTCTCTTTGGGGATAGACCGGGCGTTTCTGCCGGGGCCAAACAGCTCAGCAAAATTGGTCAAATTTTTGCACAAGAAAACCTCTACTATTTAGCGTGATCCTTTCCAATTTAGTTATATTAAAGATTTGAAGATTCAAATTTAGTTAGTAAAAATTTTTAAAAGACATTTTAACCGCTGAAAAATTCACGGCGGGGGGAGCGGGGGGGGGGTCCCCGGGGGCGAACAAAAAGAACAAGCTCTATTTTAAAAAAGAACCGGATAAAGTTCACCAAGCCCTTTTGGTAACATTTATTGGAATAACTTTATTATTAACAGTTTGCTATTGAAATATTTCCTGGATATTGGGCAGCCCCAACTTATATTGGGTACACAACATTTCCCCAGTAACTGCAGGTCCTTTTTTTAGGGGAAAAAATCCACTTTTTATTAAACATTAAACATTTCAATATTTTTTTCATTTTAATTTTACCCAAACAACCGTGACGTTTATATTTTCCACCTTGCAGTTTGGGAATTTACAATCCCGCTAAACTTTTAGTCCCGCACAGGGTTTTTTGTTGCCAAAAAAACCTTTTATCATACCAAAACAAACAGTTACGGGTTTTTTTTAATTTTTCCCCACCCACATTGTTCCCTTGACGCAGCATCCACTAAATCTTAAAAACCCCAATTCTATATACACCCCCAGTGTGGGAAATTTAAAAAGTGCAAAAAAAACCGTTAAACCCTACAAAAAAATAACAGGTTTTTCGGTTTTTTTTTGACTTTTTCAAAAACCCAGCAATTTTTTCATTGGGCGCACAACCAAAGTAAATTTAAAAACAAGGGGCAATTCTATATTCCCCCCCACCCGGGTGGGAAAAAAAAGTTCAAAAAATACCGTTTATTATACCAAAAAATAACAAAACTTGGGTTTTTTTTGGGCTTTTGCCCGTCCAGATTTGTTGATAGACACCTTGGGAGTTAAATTTTGGGAAACCCGCAATTGGGGTTTTTATTAGAGGGATTTGAGAAAAGCTGTGATTTTTTGCTTTTAAAAGGGGACTTTTCCCAAAAATTTTTTCCCTACCTTCTCAAATTTTTATATTTTTGAACATTGGGGCAAAAAGCAGGTGGTAAGCGACAAAGAGGGGGGTAACACATTGGTTTAAGGGGAACAGAGAAAATGCTCCTTCCATGCTGGGGGCAACACCATGCCAACGGATCGCTTTGCAGGACCGTCAGGGTGTCATCGCTGGGTTCCCGGCCCCGTGAATCTAAGTAACAACAACATGCCCAATTTTTTCCTTCAGTGGTTAATGCAAAACCTTTATCACAAATCTTTCCTCCCTCCTCGCATCACGGCCAAAAAATTTCCCTCCTCAGCAAACATCAGCATCCGGGGGGGGGGGGGGGGGGGGGGGGGGGGGGGGGGGCCAAAAATGAAGAGCCCAAAAGTCAACTCGTGTACCCACCACTGTGGGGTTTAAACCATTGTCTGCGGACCTCTTTTATGACCAAAAAGCGGTGGGGTCAAAAGGGGAAGTTAAAAAATCAAGAGGAAAAATTTATTCCTTTCCCCTTTACGCCCCATTTACTGATGGCCAACAGAGAATGAAGGAAGCCTCAATTTGCCAAAAAAAAAAAAAACCCCGGGGGGGTCGGGGAACGCCTTCAGTGCCCCTTTCTTGTAGCCCCCGGGAGCTTCCGGATTTCAGAAAGTCCCGGGGCGACCAAGTCACCGTTGTTGCTGATGATGATGATGACGACATAGCGGGTCCCTTTCCCGGCTTTTTCGCAGAAATTTTCTTGCGAGCGCTTCAACAGTGGGCGAGGAGGAAGACATGGGGTAAATGTCAAAAACGGGGCCCACCACAAAAAGGGAGAGGGGTCGCAGAATCCCCGATTGAATTCCCCGCCGCCACGGTCAGCGCAAACCCCGCTCCCGCTTATCGCTTCAAAAAGGTTTCCCGGGACCCTCCAAACCTGGGCCTTCTTTTACCAAGCTTTTGATTCCCCCCAGCGATGGGCATATTCCGGCCTTTGGGCCTAAACGCATTAAAGTAGAGGCAAAAACCTTAAGGGGTTAAACCCCCCACCAACATTTTCCCAGTCACATGCGCGAATTGGGATGGTTTTAAAAAGGGAAGGGGAAAAACTTTGGGCCAAAAAAAAGGGCCCAAACCACGCCGGGCCCCCAACCCACTGTCAAAACCCTCTTCTCCCCTCCTCCTCCCCCGCCACCACCAAGCGTTTCCCCAGGGGTGCCCATTCTCTCAAGTCCTGATCCCCGGGATCAGCCTCCCTTCAAACCTCCAAACCCTCGCCCGAGTAAACCCCCAGCACCCCCAGAGACCCCCCCCTTCCCCTTTTCCTTCCGCCCCCTTTTTACGACCTGCAACGCCGTAAAAAGCGACCTTTTTAGCCCCAGCCTTCCCGTCTTCCAGTTTGGGGGGCAAAGAAAACACCTTTTTAAACCCCAAAAACCCTCCCCAAAACCAAAAGCCCGAAAGTCGACCCTTGCCAGGGCTTTTTGGGCCCTTGGGGAAAAGTTTTCCTTTCCGCTGTTTGGACACAGATGGGGTTTTCCCCCACGTCATGGCCCTTTGGCCTGGGGCCCCCCAAAACCAGAAAAAAAAGCAGGCATTTCTTTGGGCCCGAAAAGCCTCCCCGCCCTGGCCAAAAACCACGTGTCATCTAAAATTTTTTTGCGCGTTGTCCCCAACTGGGGTTTCCCAAAAAATCCCTCTCACCACCGACACATGGACCCAGTAAGCAACGGCCAAGGCCGTTATATTCGTTGTACAGCTCACGGGTGAGCTGGGGATGTCTCGGGGTGAAGGTGGGGTCTCAGGCTTCGGCGGGACGCCTTCAAAACCGAGGGGTGGTGCAGGGGCCCCCCTTTCCCCAAAGGCCCCTTTTGGGGAAACACGTCCCCGAACACCAGGGGCCCCCGGGGTTGAAATTAATCTGCCTTGGGGACCGTCCACACAAAAGGTCAGGGAGCTTTGGGCCCGGGTCTAAGCAACCCCAGACCCCAGCCTGGTGGGGGGACAAGAACCCCTTTTGCCAGGAAGGTGGGTTTTGCGATAAACCCGGGGGAAATTTTTGCTGGCCCGGGGCCTTAAGATCTTAGCTGGAGCACACCCCTTTCCTCAAAATGTCAGAACCTTTCCGGGCCCCGAAAATTTTTCCCCCAAAGACTACCCGGTCTGGGCTTCCCTCTGAGGGAAGGCTCGAGGGCTGAGTTCGCAAATTCCGCCGTTCGCACCCTGCTTCGTCCCTTGGGGCGTTTCCGCGTCACCGGGCCCCCCCGTCAACCCTCTCATTGTTTTACGGGGGCAAAACGCGGAAAATTTCCCCCCCTCCACATGCTCCCAGCGATTGTGGCCCGTGGCGCAAAGCCAATTTCCAGTACGAAGGGGGAAAACAAGGGCCCACAAAACAAACCCGGGGCGGACCTCGGGTGTTGGGGGAAACCCCAGAGTGGAGGGAGGTGAAAAAAGGGACCCCACCATCCTTGCCATTTTTTTAAAACCACCAAAAAAGGCCCTGCGGACAATTTCCCTTTTCAGGGATTTAGCATTGTGGTTATCCTTAAAATTCTGGGAAAATCCCTTGACACTCTAAACAACAGGCCCCGCCCGATGGGGGAGGAGAAAGGACACAGATGGGACACGGCCTTCTCTCCGCAAATCCACCAAAGGGCCCATAGTTTTTTACAATTTCATTTGGTTTTTTCCCTTAGGCATTTTCGGGGTCCAAATAGTTGCAAAAGGGGGGGCATCCCCTCTCAGGGGGCATCATCCAGGCAATCAGGGGTGTGGGAAGCTGTCCGGGGCAGCGGGGGAGGGGTATTCCTAGAAAACCCGAGGGTTTCCCCACGGCCCCCGTTGGGGAAAAAGGGGTTTGGGCGTTAATTTTAGGCGGGGGAGGAAATAAAAGGGAAAATCATTTTCTATTTCCCCTCAACCCCAAGGGGGTTGGGGAAAACAGGCTCCCCCTCTCTCACATGAGTGCTTGGGGCCCATTCCTCCAACATGAATCCTCGCATTAAGGGCCATCAAAATGAACAACTTTTTCTGGAAAGGGCCCCCCTCCCCGGTTTCCCCCGGTTTAAAAAAAAAACTCAAAACCTTTCCCTTTCCCCCCCACCCAAATAGAAAAGTTAAAAAGCAAGGGAAATGGAAAACCTTGCTGATTGATCACGAGACAAACTGTTTCTCTGCCTTTAGTTCCCCCAAAAACACGGTGGAACAACATCACGACGTGACGCAGTAAAATTTTCCCAATAGGGGTACGGGAGCAACAGGCAAGGTGGCGGGAAACCCTAATTGGGGGACCCCCTGGACTCCTTTTTTTTTCCCCCCCCCAACCCAAAGGGATGCAATGCATGGCACAAAACCAACACACAAGAACCAATTTTAAAATATAGGGTGAAAACCGGACAATCTCCCTTCCAACCCCCGATGTTTTTGCAGGGTTTTCCCCGCCCAAATTTAGACTTCGGGTTACCAAAAATTGGACGAATGGCCCGAGCGGGCCCCGCCCACGTCATAAGGGTGTTTGCCCGGGGCCCAGCAGCCAGCGCCCATATCTAGCGGACCTTTCAGCCCCCGGGGAAGGGGTCATTACAGACAAACGCACCCGGGTTTTTCCAAACAGAAAATTTGGGGATCCTTGGGGAATTTTTGCCATCAAGATAAATTCGGGCATGGATCTCTGATGATGTTTTTGGCCCCAAATTTTGGGCCGGGGTTCACCGTTTATTGCCCGGTCAAACTTCACTTTCCCTTTTTTCAAAACAAAATTTTCCTCTTAAAAAATTTTTTTTTAAAATGACATTTTTTTTCTGCAATTTTTTTCTTTTTCCCCTCTTTTATTCTCTTTTGCGTGTGGAGCCCGGGTAAAAGACAGCAAGGTTTCATGCAACACCGTTTTCCTTTTACCCCTTTTCCGCATTTTCGGGGGTTTTGGGGTCATGTTGCTGTGAATACAGCTTATAATTAAATGGCCCCTTTGGACAAAATGTGTTCAAAAGGGGTTTTTTCTCCCTCAAAAATTTTTTTAATTTTGTGGCTGAGAATTAAAATTTTTAAAATTTTTTGGGGTCAGGGACCCTGTAGATACAGCTAAAAAACCATGGCCCTTTGGAACAGAAATTGGCTTCTAAATTTTGGTTTTTTTCTCCCTAAAAATTTTTTAACAGGGGCTGGGGAAGTCATATTTAAAATTTTTTTTTGGGGTCATGTAGCTGTGGTTTACAGCAAAAATCAGGGTTCCTTTTTGGAAACAAAAAATTGTTTTTTAAATGGCATTTCCCCAAAATTTTTTTAACAGTGGTGAGAATTTCATTTTTTTTAATTTTTTTGGCCATCTGCTTTGAAGGGCCAAATACTACAGCCCCTATTAAAAAAAAAAATGTTTGTTTCAAACAACATT
>JAODAL010065198.1:0-18348 GCA_025379985.1 Phyllomedusa bahiana | reverse complement strand
AGGAAGCGCCGAAAAAGCCGATCTTAATAGTTTGATGCACAGATTTTAACCTTAATTATCGCATGATCTGGAAATTTCGATCACCATAAAAACCTTGCCGATTTCAACTTTGTCGATAAAAATCGCTCAACACTATTCATAACCAAAGGTTAATTACAAGTTTTTCTGTTGTTGTGTACCGTAAAATACACGCCATTTTAACACGCTACAAAGCTGTTAATTTTTGGTTGCTCATTTCTTTTGCGCAATTTAGATCCAGGGGTTAATTAAGCGTTGTTCTGCTGTTGTGGTCACTAAAAGAAACATTCTTTTTCACCGCCAAAGAAGCAATTTTGCCTGTAGCATAATTCATATCCGAAGGTTAATTAAGCCTGTTTGTGCTTTTATATTCAGTAAAATACACAGTGTTTTTAAACGACACCAGGGCCGGGACGATGGGTAGGCAGAGGTGGACGATCGCCTAGGGCGCCACCTCTGCCTATCACGTGGGGGGCACACAAACATTACTGTATAACTGCTCTTTATTGATATATAAATCTGCGTCTGCCTGACTGCAGCGCTATTATCGACGGCTGCTGCTGCGACTGTCTCTGACTGCTCCGACTCTGCCTGTCCGTCCGCTGCCACACAGGACAAACAGGCGGGCGCTCGGCAGGCAGCACTGAGGCATGTAGCTGCGCGGCGCCTGTGGTCATGTGCTCAGCGGAGCGGGCCGAGCACCAGCAGAAGATGGTGCTGCACAGCGGAGGCAGGAGCGGGCCGTGCACCAGCAGAAGATGGTGCCGCACAGCGGAGGCAGGAGCGGGCCGAGCACCAGCAAAGGATGGCGCTGCACAGCGGAGGAAGGGACGGGCCGAGCACCAGCAGCTGCTGCTTACCTGGTATATAATATAGTCTGTTATCTATAATGCAAGCACATTTAGAGAAAATAAAGTGTCAAATATGAGGCATCAGGGGAGAATGTACAGAAGTCATGAACATAGAGACATTATATAGAATCCTAACCAGCTGCCCTCATGTTATTACCATAAGTTTTTCTCCAATATACCTCAGAATATTACGAGCTTTTCTTCTCTGATTATTTAGAATTCCTTATCGAATCTATCCACATAATTTAATAATGATGTAGATTGTCATTGGAGACAGTCAGCAAGCTGGTGGATGGATACCTCCGGCGTCAGACTGCAGCACCCTGGTCCCAGCAGAGGAAATTCATGGATTCCAGTACACAGCTATATAGAGATATTAAAGGGGTTGTCTCACTACATTGATTCATCTTCCCTCAGTCCTTTTTTTCTTGGTTTTATTTTGAATTCAGGGGCGTGTTTACTTGTTATTTTAGGCTGCAGTAGAAGCCAGGTCTGTAGCTATAGCAACCAGTGCTGGCAGCTTATCAAGAGAGATCAAACAGGTCTGTAGCTATAGCAACCAGTGCTGGCAGCCTATCAGGAGAGATTGAACAGGTCTGTAGCTATAGCGAACTGAGGAGCTGATGCAGCCCATGCAAGAGGGGATATCTAGAAATAGGAAGGGATGGACATATATTGCAAACTGACTTGTTTTTGGAAGATCTTTAACATAAAACGTAATCCCTGTTTTGAGCTTGTTTGTATCGACCACCATGAGACCTTCAGAGAGGACGCAGTCCATGACGCTGGTCTGAGGAAGGAGGAGTTTCCTCCGAAACGTCATCAATGAGCGTGTGGCTGTTCTCATGGTGGTCAATACAAACAAGCTCTGCGTTGTTGTAAAGTTCTGGATACAGTAAGAACTTTTGTATACTTTCATGCAGAGACTGCAGTGACTATTATTATCGTATCACAGGTTTTTACCTCTATTGTATATTGAAAAACATGTATTAATTACCTGAGAATTAATAGGTGATGTATATGAAGTTGAATCAACGATATAAAAGAAATCTTGGATATTAAAGGGCTGTCTTGCTATTTTCCATGACTGGCTGACTGACCACCTGCAGACTGGTGATATGTGGTGTTGTGGTATTATGCGGTCACTATGTGGTGGTGATATGTGGTGTTGTGGTATTATGCAGTCACTATGTGGTGGTATTATTCAGTCACTATGTAGCTGTGATATGCAGTCATGATGTTGCGGAATTATTTTTCTTTGTATAGCAGTGTCCTTGATAGTTATTCTACCTAGCTGGGGAGGGCGCAGATACGTGCATTAAGTTAGGGCCAGATTTCATTTTTTTTTTTCGGGGAAGGGGGGGGAGGCACCACTGGTCGTACTTGCCTAGGGCACCAAAATGCCTTGTCCCGGCCCTGAATGGCACATACAAGTACATTTTTCCTGGCCATTTGTGGAGCGCAATTAATATCCAAGGGTTACCCAAGCTTGTTACTGGGTTCATTTGGAGTCAAATACAGGGTGTGTATTTATCATGTACAGATAAATTCATCAAACAGGGTCTGTACATTTTAGAACAAACAGTATGTCAGACAGAGAGGTGGCAGGCTCTTCATCTGCGAGTGGCAGTGGCACAAACATTCCTGGAGCAGGCCCAGGTCGCAGCACAGCAAGGGGACGTCGCAGAAGGGTCACTCGGTGAGGCCACAACTGCCGCTGTCATCTAGCGGCCGAGTGTTGTTCAGCAACCCAATGGTTCTTGATTGGTTGACTAGGTCATCCCCTTCCTCCCATATGACATCTGACAACCCCAGCCAAGAGTCGGTGGGAACGTCAGACACAACCCTTAGTTGGCATGGCCCAGGAGCGGGTCAGCGGCCCTCACCTGTCCTCAACCCGCCTCTGTCCCATCCGGTTCCCTCAGCCAGAGATCTACTATGCGGTCTGGACTCAGCGCCACTATATAGTGAGGATGAACAATTTGAGGAGGGCAGTCAGCAGCTATTTGGCAGCGAAGAAATGGGGCCAATACCCTCTGCTTCTTGCAGTAGGCGGCAAAGTATAGATGTGGAGAGTGGCATGGGAGGTCATGTTGTGAGGGGTCAGCCTCTGCATACCAAGACCGGTGATTAGGACAGCAGTGACGATGAAACACAAATAGATGATGATGTAGCCGACCAGACTTGGGAGCTGGGTGAAGCAAGGGCTTCATCATCGTCAGGAAAAGAGGGCGTCAGCTTGCGCGTCAGGCAGCGGTGCTGCCAGCAAGTGGGTTGTGTGGCCATGAGTCAGCAGGGTAGCAGCAGTGTGAGGTCGGGAGCCAAGCGACCATGGGCTAGAAAACCCATTCGCAGGTCCAAGAAAGTAGCGGCACAGGGGCTCAGCGAGGCAGCGGTGGTAGTAGTCACTCAGTGCGGAGCGTTGGCAGTAAAATCAGATACTCGGCGTTGTGGCAGTTCTTTGCTAAGACACCGGAGGAGCCGAATATGGGTATATGTAGAATCTGTGGGCAGAAAGTGAAGCGTGGCCAGGGAGCTAATGTTGGCACCATGGCCCTACGTCAACAAATGCAGTGTCACCATCCGGTGGCCTGGGAGAAACGTGGCTCAGATGTGGTGGTCCATCTTGCCGCCGCAGCAACAGCAGCAGCAGCACCCAGTGGCACGCATGCCATTGCAGCCAGTCAAGGCTCCACCACCTCAGCAGAAGGGAAATGTTTCTCTTTGCCATCATCTCCCGGTCCAGATGCTCCTGCTCCTCGCTACTCATGGCACCAGCAGTCGTTCAGCGAGGCGATTGCAAGAGACAACAGTATGCGTCCAACCATCCTAAGGTGCAGAAGCTGACCGTGCTCCTGTCCAAGTTGTTGGTACTGCAGTCCCTCCCTTTCCAAATGGTGGACTCTGCACCGTTCAGAGAACTAATGGCTTGTGCCGAGCCGAGATGGAGAGTTCCAAGCCGTAATTTCTTTTCCAAAAAGGCAGTACCAGCACTTCATAAATATGTAGAACAGAAGGTGGGTCAGTCCTTGAGCTTATCGGTTTGTTCCAAGGTGCACGGCAGGGTGGACGTCTGGAGCTGTAACTACGGTCAGGCCAGTACATGTCCTTTACGGCCCACTGGGTGAATGTGCTTCCTGCCCAGGCACACCAACAACTTGGACAGGAGACGCTGCTTTCTCCTCCACGTTGTCAAACTGCGACTCCTGCGCCAATGTCCGCCTCCTCCTCTGCCACAACCACGACCATCTCAGTCTCCACAAGTACTGCTCCATCATACCACATGTGTAGGGCACAGCGGTGTCACGCAGTTCAACACCTGTCTTGCCTCGGTGAACGAAGTCACACAGGGGAGCAACTGCTCCGCCTCATGCAGCAAGAAATCGATGTGTGGCTTTCTCCGCGCCAACTGTAAATCGGAACCATGGTGACGAACAAGGGGAGTAACATGGTGTCCGCGCTGCGCCGAGGAGGGATGGTCCATGCGCCCTGAATGTTCAATTTGGTTGTGAAAAGGTTCCTGAAGTCTTCCACCGATCTTCAGAAGATTCTGAAAATGGCCAGGAAACTGTGCATGCACTTCATCCATTCCTACAAAGCCAGGAACACCCTCCTCGAGTTGCATCGGCAGAGCGGCCTCCCCCAACACACTCTGATATGTGATGTTTCCACCCGTTGGAATTCCAGCCTGCACATGTTGGACCGACTGTATGAACAGAGAAAGGCCATTAACGATTTTTTGATGATCCAGGCAGACAGGAGTACTCCCCTGTGTAACTTTGATGTCAGCCAGTGGCAGCTCATGTGTGACACCTGCCGTATGTTGAGGCCAATCGAGGAGCCGACGTTATTTGTCAGTCGCCAGGACTATGGGATGAATAACATCATTCCACTGCTTCATGTCCTGGAACAGATGCTGAAAAATCTGTCTGGGCAGGGAACTGGAGACGTGGCGACTACATCTCGTGGCCACATGAGTCCGGTGGGGACTGAAATGGAGGAGGAGAAGGAGGAGGACATTGGAGCAGAAGCATTGTCTGGTGAAATGAGTGGATTTTCTACCCAGGTAACAAGAGTGGAGGAGCATGAGCAGCTGGAGGAGGTAGATGGAGATGAGGAAGATGAGACAGATGACCCGCAAGCACCGTGGCAGTATACAGTGGAAATGGAGGCAGGGAGCCCCCTTCGGAGTCACTTGTGCAGATGGCCCGCAGCATGCTGATTTGCCTGGCTAGTGACAGCCGAATAGTTACCATCCGGCAGAGGGATGACTTCTGGCTCTCCAACCTATTTTGAACCTCGCTACCGGTCCAAAATGGTAGCCTTTTTCACAGCTGCTGAGAGGGAGGACAAACTCAAATACTATAGGGAAATCCTACGTAGTCAGTTGGCCTCTCCCTATGTGCGGCATCGTCCCTCCTCTGACAGGTCTGACCGGGGGGTTCTTCAGCGCTCACGTACTAGTGCTGCGGCTGCTGGGGGAAAGTGGGTGGGGGGGGTAGGAGCAGTACCAGCTCCAAAAGCAGCAACCTAAGTCTGAAGTCACTGATGAGCAGCTTCATTCACCCGCCTAGTGAGGAGGACAGTCGCCAGCAGCAGCAGCAGGATCTGGAGCACACCCTGAACCAACAGGCGGTGGCATACTTGGGCAGCACTCTGCCACCCCAGTTAGAAGATCCGCTGGACTACTGGGCAGTCAAACTGGATGTGTGGCCGCAACTTGCCGATTTTGCGGTGGAGAAGCTGTCCTGCCCGGACAGTAGTGTGGCATCAGAGCGGGTGTTCAGTACGTCGGGGGCCATCGTTACCCCAAGAAGAACCCGCTTGTCCACGGGAAATGTGCAACGACTGACCTTTGTCAAGATGAATCAGGCGTGGATTGGCCAGGATTTCCACACACCAATGCTTTAGGCGTCAGACTAAATCAGCCATGAGGTCAGGGGAAATGCACATAGAGACACTGACAGAGGTCTGACTGATGAACTGCTTAATTTGTTGTGTGTGACCAAAGACAATTTTTTTGGTGATTCATCAATCTAGATGCCATTGTGTCTCATTTCTATTTGTAAGATATGAGCCATAAATACAGCATTAAGTGAAGTGTTATACTTTTTAAAGTTAAATCTTTTTCTTGCAAATACAATATATTTTTTCCTCTGCAATCAGTCACCATGGTGGCTGTCTACAATGTGTTTTACTTGACTGTTCTACCTGTAAATTATGTTAAAATAACTGTGCATTGAACAATTTACTCTGTTATTATGCATCTACTAGTTTTTGCCTGGTTTACATTTGTCAGAAAATTATACTATTGCTTAAAGGTATTGTTGTAAATTAATGAGTAAAATATTTGGTCATATTGTATTAAAAAATACATGGATATTTTAGGCTAGGTTTACATCTGCGTCAAAGTTTAAAGCGCCCCCGACAACAATGGACTCTGGATAATTCCCATCATAGTGTCATTGCTTGCTGTACTATTTTTTCTATAAATTTTGATGGAATCTTGGATCTCCGACCCAGATGTGAGCCTAGCTTTATGGAAACATAGTACGGTAAATGTACATTTTAACCCCTTAGGAATTCAGTCTACATTGGTTATCAGGACATGACCTTTTTTTCAGCTTTTTCCAGTGTCACTTTCCAGAAGTTATACCTTTTTTATTTTTTATTGATGCTGCAGATAAATGTTTTTTTTTGATGGGGGTTTTAAAATTTAAAAAAAAGATGGCCCAGTATAATTATCAATTAAATTTACTAACAATTTCTTGCGGAATGAAAAAAACAATACACCATGTACCATGCACAATAAATAGCATTGACTTAATTCTGGAGGTCAGTACAATTATGCTACTAACAAATTTATATAGTTTTTTTATGTTTTACTATTTTTGTACAATGAAATCAATTTTATTAATAAAAAAATTTGGATCCGTCTATTGGACCCTAAACGGACCCAAACATGATTAACAAATGCAGTGTTTTTAAACATGTTGAAAGGAAAAGAATAGAGTGAGCGGCGCTAAAAAAAGGTTCGGGCCAAACCCCGACTTTTTAGGAATTCGGAGAATACCCACGAACCCGAATCATTAAAATCAATGGGAGTGTCAGGTTTTTTTTTTATACTAAACACAGGTGGGAGAGCCACAATTTCCACCATAAAAGTAAAAAAAATCGTGGAAAACTTTGTGAAGACAATTGGTTTTAGTGTCAAGAAAAAAAATTTCCCGGGTAAAATAATTCTTCCTTTCAAAGGCTAACTGAAAAGTGAGGACTGTGTAGCTATATGAGGTGCAGCCCTTTCGTGTACGGGGTCCCCTTTTACAAAAAAAGAAAACGCCCGGGTTTGGAAATGACAATGGTAACGGCAGGAGCCCCCCTTTTCAGGGCCCAAAAAACATGTTAATGGGGGTGGCAGCAAGAACATCCAACGGGGAAAATTTGGGGATTAGCTGGCAGGGGCCTAGTTTAGGGGGGTGCAGTGGTAAGGGCTTGTCAGTCACTATTAACCTTTAAAGGGCCCCGCAGAAATTTCAAAAGGGCCCCCAAAATTAAAAGTTCTATTTTTTTTTAACACTGGGCCCTTTTTTTTGGGCCTTTTAGGGTATGCCTATTGGGACCCTTGCCAATACGTTTGCCATATCTAATACCGTATCTTCTTTTGTATCAAAGGGCTTTTGGGATACCTAGGATGCAGGGTCCCTAGTGGCTTCTACGCCCGGGGAGCCAACAGAGATATGGGTGTATCCCGTCAAAGGCCCTAAACGAAAAGGGGCCTACAAATATTTAAAAAAAAGTAAATGTAAAAAGATCGTTTGTCGTTTCACCCCCCCAGGGCTGAAGGTGCTTCCCGAGTAACGCTGGTGCCGGGGAGGCTAAAAAATTTTTGGCGTTTGTCACAAGTTAGGCCCTTACCATTTTGGCACCCAGATTTAAAGGGTCAGATAAGTCCAAAAAAATTTGGGGCTAGCGCAGGTAGTCTGGACCCCCATGCTCTGAAGGCGGTCCTTGGTGTGTAAAAAACTGCCTTCCCGTAGGCTTTTGGTGAGGGGGTAAAAAAATGAGTTAAAAATTTTTTAAAAAATGCACTTTTGCCCCACTGCCCGCTGCGGCTACTTGCCATTTACTCTGCCGTTTTGACGTTGTTCCACCCTGCTTAAAAAATGAAAAGAGCAAGATGTCTCCGTTTTCAATGAGCATGCTAAAATTCCTGCATTTCCCGTCAAAATTTTGGGGGGGAAGAAAAGGTTACTTTTTATTTTTTAAGGATCAAAGGGGGGTGGCCACCCCGTAAAAATGTTCATTTTGATTATTGATGCGTGGGTATGTTGCGGTAAAGGCTCCCCCACTCATGGTGGGGTGCTGCCAGGATTTCGCAAGCCTTGGGGTCAAGGGGCACTAACCAGATTTTCCCCTCTTCATCCCCCTCCTAAATCTGTGCCAAATTTACCCCCATCCCCGCGCCCGGCTACCCAAATGCCCTTCCCCTAGAACTGAACTGCTGCCCGCACCCCCCCTGGGATCTCGAACCCCCGCCTAAAGAAAACCCATACAATTTTAAACAGTCGGGCCTTCCATCCGATGGCGAGCAAGGCTCTGTGTCGCCTCATGCCTCGCATACTTGCAGCGAATCTGCTGCACCAGAGAGTTCTAACGCTTGTTCAGTAAAATATTTGGACCACAATGATCATGCTGACAACGCCATCGTCTGGACTGACCATTTTGTAGTTGCATCTTCAAAACTGGTCAAGGATGTTGCAGAGATCCTTTACCTAGCCTCCACTCTCTATGTGTCTCAACAGCCGAGGTCTGCAGTCGACTGCATCATCAGGTCATGGCGACACTTCGATACTAATAATGGCTTTACGCTGCTGCCACAATCTCTGGGGCATGTGGAGGGTAGAATTCCAGCATGTTGCCAAGTCAAAAATGAGGCATTTGTCGGGGAGACCCAGATCATGCTGCCAGTCGTGTCGAAGCAGGGTGCAAACGCGGGAAGTGGGAGCTAAGACCTCAAGCCTTCCTCAGCAGACAGGTAACGCTTGAGAAATCTGCCACACAGGTTCAGGACGTGTGCCTAGGCAGAGGATGTGCCGTAAGTCTATCGATCTAAAAGTGAAGGAGGATTCTCCCATTGTCCCGCACACATATGCTGAGCGCCAGGTTTTCAGCCTACCCAAGCCATGTCTGTCTGAGTGCAGGCGAGGCCGTATACAGATCTTGACCTGTGTGTGTGTCTCCAAGACACTTTATTTCAGACAGCCTGAGTTCACTCTCGCACGTGATTGCTACCTGCTCGAGGTGGAGATGCTGGACTCTGCTCCATTCTAGCAGTGTGGAAGAGTTTCCGCCGAGACCCATCACCAGAGGCACTGTCTTCCACCCAAATCCATTCCAATATTGGTGAAATAGTGTCGTACGGAAGAACCCTCAGAGCAAATCACGTTGTCTTAAATGCCTATACTTTACAACGAGCAAATAGGATTATAAACAGATTTTTCACAAGATCATCTATACAAAACTCCCTAACTGCCCTTAACTAGTGATGTGTTGATTCCCTAGGCTAGCTAGTCGGACACCCCCCCCGAGTAATCTAATAGCAGCTGTTTTCTGTGTGAATCGCTATTAAATGTGTTTCTGCCTTATGCAAACCAGTACACACGACAGAGGCAGCATATGTTACTACAGGAGGATTGTGTAATGAGTGCGAAGTGCTTCAGTCCTCCTGCAGCAAAACCCGCACAACATGAGATGCACCCTGTGTGTTCACAGTTGGGATGGTGTCGTAGGCATTCAAGCTTCTCCCGTTTTCCTCACACCATAAGACAGATCGTTATGGCTAACAGTTCAATTTTAGTTTGTCAAGACACTGGAAAGTCTTCAAAAAATTCACGATGTTTGTTTATGTGTGATTTGCGAAACATTAATCTGGCTTTTATTGTCTCTTTTGGGCAATGCTTCTTCAGTGGCTAGAATTAGATCTTCAGCCATATGAATACTAGACACTTAGGATTTCACTGTGGATATTGACCACATCTTACGTAAGCTTGCTAGGCCAGAATCTTTCACGACTGTCTTTTGCGTTTGTTCTTGGGTTGATAGTGTAATGTCGGGACCAAAGCATGCTCATCTCTGAGACACAAAACCCATCACCTTTCTGAGTGGCTTGATGGCTGGGCATTCCCATCTTGTTTGTATTTGCGTATGTTTGTACAGATGAATGAGGCACATTCAGGTATCTCCACTTGACCCCCCTCTGAAATTGTACCTAAGGGATGATCAGAATTGTGATAAGGTCCACAATTCTCTTCATTGATATCTTTGTTTAATTTTTAGATTTTAACTGTGATTTTACAACAGAAGCAGTGTGTTTTCTGGTGTGAGATCTAAAATACATCTATCAGACGCTTCGAAACGACATTCATCTATATAGGTTGTGCCAATTTGAAAGCTTGTAATCCTAGAGTATGTAAACTTTTGACTTTGCAGAAAGTAATAAAAATGCCTGAAAAATTCCCTCTCTCTCATTATTCTGGCATCTGGCAAATATAAATAATTTTGGTAATCCTAATTGACATAAAATGGGAAGGTTTATACTGATTTCATGTCAGTGAGAAAAACATGCATATGTGTCTTCTTACATAAGACTCACTGGCTTCCACAGAGGAAGCTTAAATGATGTGCGTGTCCATATTTGGGCAATTATATCATCAGAACTTGCCCTTGTTGAAACCAATCACAGTTTCTCTCAATCTCTACTATTGATCATGTAGAGCATTATGTAATTGCTGTGCTAAACCATAAAAAGCACTGTGCAGCTATACAGTAACAGATGCATAGCACTCTCTGTTCCTCCCTGCACTCATCTCTATGAACATTGCTGGGAGATAACAGGGAGTGACACCAGCACTAGTGATGAGCGATTGTGTAAACTATCGTTATCGATTCGATAGTTGACATCGGCAATTATAATGACGATATCCGATAGTTGATAACAGATTATCGCCGATGACCATTAAAGTCTACGGGAGAGGAACAACACCTTCATTCTTTCACCCACACAGGGCGGGAGAAGCGGAAATTAACATCCACACAGAAAACGGGAATTATGAGCTAAAATCTTAGGCAAGACAATTAGGCAACAAGATCACAAAAAAAAGTCACAGACCATTCCCCTTCCCTGTCTTGTACCACACCATGACCCTTAAACCTGCATGACCCACAAATTAAAAAAGTGCCAGAAGGCAACCATTATTTGAACCACATTTACTTGAACTGGACATTGATTATCCATGTCCTGGGCCACATAAAAGAGCCCCAACCTGCATGACCCCCAAATTTAAAAAAATGCCGGAAAAAGGAGTCTTTCAACCACCATTTTAGTTGAACTGGACATTGACTATACCTGTCCTGGACCGCAGCATGACCCTTAAACCTGTCTGACCCATAGATTAAAAAGTGAGGGAAAAAGGAGTCTTTGAACCACAATTTTAGTTCAACTGGACATTGACTATACCTTTCCTGGGCCACAGCACAGCATGAGCCCCAAACCTGCATGACCCCCAGATTAAAAAAGTGCCGGAAAAAGGAGTCTTTCAACCACCATTTTAGTTGAACTGGACATTGACTATACCTGTCCTGGGCCACAGCATGAGCCCCAAACCTGCATGACCCCCAGATTAAAAAAGTGCCGGAAAAAGGAGTCTTTGAGCCACCATTTTAGTTCAACTGGATATTGACTATACCTTTCCTGGGCCACAGCACAGCATGAGCCCCAAACCTGCATGATCCCCAGATTAAAAAAGTGTCGGAAAAAGGAGTCTTTCAACCACCATTTAGTTGAACTGGACATTTACTATACCTGTCCTGGGCCCACAGCATGAGCCCCAAAACCTGCATGACCCCCAATTAAAAAAGTGCCGGAAAAGGAGTCTTTGAAACACCATTTTAGTTGAACTGGACATGACTATATCTGTCCGGACCGCAGTAGACCATTAAACCTGTCTGACCCACAGATTAAAAAGGGCCCGGGAAAAGGAGTCTTTCAACCACCATTTAGTTGAACTGGACATATACTATACCTGTTTTTGTACCATAGTATGACCATTAAACCTGTCTGACCCACAGATTAAAAAGTGCCTCAAAAAGGAGTCTTCAACCCCCAAATTTTAGTTGAACTGGACATTGACTATCCATGTTCGGGACCGCAGCATGACCCAAAAACCCGCACGGGTGCCCCTTATGGACCATCAGCAGAAAATTTTCTCAATAAGAAATAAACTATATTAAAAACAACTCGTTTTTCCATTACTGCTCTGCTAGAGCTACTTCCCATTCTACTGGTGACTTTTCCACCGTGACATAGAATGTGAAGCAAACGAAACAGATGTCCCCAGTAGGTCAACGAGGTCTGTCTGAAAATCCTTCATTCTACTGTCAAGGGGGTTGGAGGAAATTACTGATCAAGGCGGGTGAGGGTGACGTGGATCACCCAGGTTCAGCTGGCAGGACCGGACTTACAGTGGGTGTGGTGAGAGCAAGAGCTGGCGTCCGTCATCTTTTAACACACAGGTTCAGCTAGCAGGGCCCGAGTTACAGTGGATGCGGTGAGAGCCAGGGCTGGTGTTCGTCATCTATTAACACGCAGGTTCAGCTAGCAGTTCCCTAGTTACAGTGGGTGCAGTGAGAGCCCAGGTTGGCGTCCGTCATCCATCAACACGGCAAAAAATGCCCTTATGACGCAGCAACGAAAATAGTCGTGCTGAAGCAGAGTGCGGAACCAAAAGTGTGAGCTAAGACCTCCAGCCTTCCTCAGCACACAGTCAAGACCTGGATAGCGCTTGAGAAATGTCTGCCTCTACGAGAGGCGCTGCCCCTCCGTATGGAGTGCGGACCAATTGAGCTTCACTTGAAAATGCTGGTGGTTGACGCTCCTGTTTCACCCAGGTGCCCTTTTTCTTGGGATTCTTTTCTCGTTTTTACTCAACCCTGTTGGAGGAAAAATTGTCTCTGTTCTTGGGGTGGCGAATGTGCTCCATACACCATATCCTCTGAATAACCTACATCTGTTCAAGTCTTCCTGTACCTCCCTTGTACAATTCAGAGGAATATTTGTATTAGCTATTTTGTACATGCAAGTTTTTTAGTAGTTTAATTCTAGAAAACACATTTTTAAAATAGGATGGAATCCCACCACGTCTTTTTTTCTATTTTTTTAATTGTATTAAATGGGTTGTCTCACTACAGGGATTGCTAGCTATGTTAAAGATCTTGCAAAAACAAGTCATTTTGCAATGTGTCCCTTAACAGTGTCCTACCTATTCCTGTTTTTGACAGCATCATGCCCCATAAATTCAAAACATCACCCTTGAGCCACTCTTGACAATTGTGAAGAACAAATGTCTGTTAGAAACCACATTTTTTAAAATAGGACCTGTGGTATAGCTGCATTTCACAGCAGCATGACCAAAAAAAAAATTATAAAAATGACTTCTCAGCAACTGTTAAAATTGTGAGGGAGAAATGCCACTTAGAAGCCACATTTCTGTTCCAAAGGACCATGATTATAGCTGTATCTCATAGCAACATGACCCTAAAACCATTGATGCGAAAAATTCTAAAGATGAAGTGAGTAAATGGAATACGTTTTTTTCATGAAACATTGTACAATTGTTGTCTTTTACAGCAAAACCAGCAAAATGAACTTTTGGGAACTGAGAATAAAAATTGCAGTAAGAAATGATCATTTAAAAAAAAAAAATTCAAGAGGACCATTTCTGTTTTGAAGAGGAATGTGAAGTAGATCAGCAACTAATCGTGACCTCGGCAATTGGGGCCACAACATCATCAGAGATCCATGCCTGATTCATCTTGATGAAAGTCAAACAATCAACATTATCTGTGGAAAGTCGGATGCGTTTGTCTGCAATGACTCCTCCAGCTGTGCTGAAGGTCCGCTCAGATATGACGCTGGCTGCTGTGCAGGACAACACCTCTATGGCGTGGCGAGCGAGCTCAGGCCATTCATCCATTTTGGATATTCAGAAGTCAATTCGGTCGGGAACATATCCAAAAACATCGGTGTTGAGACGCATAATCTTAAGCCGGTCTCCGTGTGTCTTATGTGTGCCCTGCATTACATGCGTTGGGGAGTGGTAAATAAGATTGCCCGAGGTCCCCCCTTGGGTTCTGCCCCAAAGCCTGCTAACCGCACTACTGGCCCCTCACTGCTGTCACTTGCTGAGGTTTTCCACCGGACTTTGAAGTAGGAAAACAGACCAAAAGATGTCTCCGTTTTATCAATCACATGGTCCCCAATTCCCCGCTTTTCTCTCTATTTGGGGGGGGGAAGAAAATGCTGAGTTTTGCTTTTTAAAAGGGGGTCAAGGGGGGTGGCCCCCAGTAACTGTTTTTTCAGTTTTTATGCCCTTAATGCGAGGACATTTTGGGAAATGGACAACCCAAACACTCATTTTAGAATTTGGGGCCTTGGTTTTTCCAAGCCTCTGGGTAAGGGGGACTAGCAAACAAAATTCCTCACTTCCCCCCCCGCCTCAAATCCCGTCCAAAACCCCTTTTTCCCAAGGGAGGGACATCGGAACACGCTGTCCAGGGAAACCTCAGCCTCCTCCCCTCCACTTCCTCCGCCACACTTCAACACAGCCCTGACTTCCTCAATGCTGTATCCTGAGAGCTGAGGCGCCCCCCTTGCACTACCCTGGACCCCAAAACCACTGCCTATGAAGGAAGTTTTTTAGTAGGAAAAGCACTCCGGGGTAAATGGTTATGGAGGTGCAAGTCAAGAATACAAGTCCAAGGTATAAATAATTGACTGCACATTTCAAAAAGTTTTTTGTTGCAAAAACACACAAGTAAGTTTTAATAGCAAAATTCACTACAGGCTCCGTTAACAGACTGATTAAATGTGACTATGAGGACGTTTCGGTCCATAGACCTTTCTCAACGAGTCACCAAATGTTATATTCAAGCAGTTTCCCCAGACGCTACCATCACTCTCCTACCATGAACCCAAAATCACACACAGGAGGAGCCCATTGTGTGTGATTTTGGGTTCATGGTAGGAGAGTGATGGTAGCTTCTGGGGAAACTGCTTGAATATAACATTTGGTGACTCGTTGAGAAAGGTCTATGGACCGAAACGTCCTCATAGTCACACTGCCTAATGAAGACTGATAAAATTGTGAAACTGTCAGGCCTTCTGGATTCGACAGAGAGAAAGGCACCGTGTCCGCATCTGTGTCCGTCTGTCGCTGGTGGGACCTGATGTTTCAGAGTGTCCAACGATCGTTCCAGAACTAAGATCACCACGATGGTCATGCTGACAATGGCATTGTCCACACTGACCATTTTGGTGCTTCCTTTAAAAATGGCAAGAATGGGCAGAGCTCTTTCAAACCTGCCTCCACTCTGGGTGGCTCAACACCCCAAAATCCGCACCGCTGCTTGTCGGGCCCATGTGCCCATTTCGTACTCCCGTAGTGGAAATTTGCCCGCTCCCAACAATCGCTGGAGCCATTTTGGAGGTGGTTTTCCCAAGCGTGTTGTCACGCCCCAAAAATTGAGAGGGGGGTTTAGGGGGAAGGGGGGGAGCTGACGCTGCAACGCAGCCAGGGGGGGACGAAGCAGGTGCGAATGGAAAGAATTTGAGCTCAGATTTTAAAGCCTTCCTCAGCAGGCATCCAACCCGGGTAGCCTTTAGAAATTTCTGGACACGGGTTCATGATGTTTTTCCCAGGAAAGGGAATTGTGCTCCACCCTACCGATTTTAAAGGGCAGCCAGGAGTTTTCGCCCATTATCGCACACCCCCTTTTCCGGGGCACAAGGTTCTTGCACCCAGCCAGGCGCTGGGTCTCTTTGCAAAGAGCCGTCCCAGCCCTGACCTGGGGGTTGTTGCGGTCCCCAAAACCCGATTAATTTCAACAGGGCCCGGGTTTTTCAAAGGGGACGGATGCCCCAGAAAATTTGGGGGGAAGGAACCCTGCCCCAAACCCTGGGTTTTGAAGAGCGTGCGCCCGGCCTGAACCCCACCATTAGCACCAGAGACTTCCCCCACTCCCCCATGAGCTGTCACAGAGATATAGCGGCCGGGCCCGGGGCAAACTAGTCCATTTACGGTGGCCCAAAAAGGATTTTTTGCCGGAAACAGATGCAGACAACGCGCTTAAAATTTTAAAGATGACACGTGGCTGGCCGGGCCCAAGGGAGGGCTTTTCGGGCAAAAAAAATCCTTCCGGCATCTGGTATTGGGGCAGGCAAGGGCCATAGGGGGGCGGAACCCTCTGTTTTCCACCGACAGAAAGGCAACTTTTTCCAAGGCCCAAAAAAGCCGGGGCAACCACTTTCGGGACTTTTTGGCTTTGGGAAATTTGGGGAAAAAAGGGTTTCTTCGGCACCCAAACCTGGTAGACAAAAGGGCCGGGTTTGCTAGACGGGGCCGCTGAAAAGGCTTTGCAGGTTGCCCAAACGGGTGGGAAGGAGAAGGGGTAAGGGGTCCCCGGGTGGTCTGGTGGTCCCTGGGCCGACGGTGGAGGGTAAAGCGGAGGCTGATCCTTGATCGGGTTTCTGAAGAAAATTGGGCAGCGGGGGAACGTTTGGGGTGGTGGCGGAGGAGGAGGCGGGGGAACAGAGGGTGGGAAAAAATATTTGGGAAGGGCCCGGCATGGGTGTGGCCCTTTTTCTTTTTGGGCCCAAAGGGGGTTCCCCCTCCATTTAAACCCAAATGAAATTCGCTGTAGTGACTAACATTTGGTGTGTTTAAACCCCTAAGATTTTTTACCCTCTACTGATGCGTTTACGGCAAAGGGGCTATGAAAATCGCTGGGTGAATCAGAGGCTTGCTCGAAAAAAACCCATCTTAGAGGTCCTGGCCTTTCGACCCGGGCCAATCAAACCTCTTTGGGCCCCTTGATCTTTTGAAATGCCTTTTTGAACCCAACCCATTTTGGGCATTCCCCCCCCCTTTTGAGGGCTTTAAAAATGAATTATCCACATGGGGGTACACCATTTTCATTTGCCGCCTTCCCCTTCATGTTTTTATGAATTTCTGACATGAAAAAAAGACAACATTTTTTGGCCGTGCTGGGAGGACGAGGAGGGAAGACGCTGGATCAGGGTTTCAAAAAACCAATGAAGAAAAGATTTGGGGACGCTGTTTGTTAAATGAATTCACAGGGCCCTGAAAACCCCCAAGACAGGCCTGAAAGGGGCCTGCAATCGACGATCCCTGGCTTGCGTGTTGTCGCCAAAAAAAACCCCGCAAGGAGCACCTTCTTTTCGTACCTCTACCCCCAAAGTCCCCACATCCCCGTTGGCTCGCTTCCACCTGCATTTTTCCCCCATGTTCAGAAAAGATATAAAAAATTTAGAAGGTATGGAATTTGTTTTTGACAGCTCTTATTGAAAGAAAGGGAAATCACAGCATTCTTAAAAACCCTCTAATTTTCCCACAGCCAACTAGGGTTAGAAACCCGAATTGTTTTTTTAGGGGAATACCGTGAAAGGGGGTCCCGGTGGAAGAAACCCAAGACAAAAACCATGTTCTTCCTTTTAGTCCCCAGTGATTTAAAAAACTGCCCAGTTGGACAGGAATTGATTGTTTTTCCCAAAAAACTATCATACAAGTCCTAAACTTCCCTACCTGAATTTACCGAGCCAAAAAACATTCCCAAAAATTTCAATATGAAAATTGGGATTTTTTTGCAGCAAAAACGAAAAAACAGTTTCTAAAAAAATTTTTGTATCCCAATTTAAAGGGCAAAGGGTTTTCCCCTTTGAAAAAAAAACTGGGCTCCCAAAATGAAAACAGATATTTAAGGTTATACGGAAAAAGAAAAAAGGGGGGTTTTTCACCAATGAAATACACCCCGCAGTTTTCAGAAAATTTCTGGGATTTCCAAAAGTAAGTAAAAAGCTGGCTCCCCTTTAACAAAAAAGGGGGTGCGCCAAAGGAAAAACACTATTTAAAAGGTTTTAACCCGGGTAAGAAAAGGTGGGGGGTTGCAAAAATGAAATACACCGGGATTTTCTAGAAAAAATTTTTATATTTTATTGTAAGAAAAAGCTGGCTTCCCTTTTAACAAAACTGGTTGCCAAAGTGAAAAACAGCTATTTAAAAATTATACGGATAAGCAAAGGGGGGTTTTTCAAAACCCAAAAAAAAACCAGCATTACTAAACATTTCTGTATCCAATTAAAACTGGGGCTCTTGAAAAAAAACTGGGGGTGCACAAAATAAAAGGTACAATTTCACCTCAGGAAAGAGATGTCTGGGGGAAAAAGGTTTTTTTGGGGGAAAAAAAAGGGCCCTTTCAAAGCAGGTTCAAAGCAAATCTGGGGTGGGACAAAATACACCCCCTTTTTAAAACCTGCTTTTTCCCGTCTGTCTTGGGTTTGTCCCCCCCACCCCGCGGCTGCAAAACTCTAGAAGCTTTTTTAAAAGTCTCTGTCAACTAACTAAAA
>JAODAL010065197.1:0-18348 GCA_025379985.1 Phyllomedusa bahiana | reverse complement strand
GAGTAGAATGACAAACCGGGGTTTGAACCTTGCCCCTTCATTGAGGGGTATGGGGGTTTCTGGGAAGGGAAAGAGACTGACAGCACTGCCGGGAGAGGAGGGGGTGATGCCCAAAGGCATGTGAAACCCAAATACGGAGGAAACCCCTCCCCAAGGGTTTTTAATTCCTTGGAATGTCCCTTTTACACAAAGGGAAATTACTAAGGAACACAAAAAAAAAAAATGGTACATAAATTTTTAAAAAAAATGAATGGTAAAAAAAATTTATTTTTTTAAACGGCAAGTTTCCCCCACATCAATTTTATTTTGTGGAAAAACCCAAAAAAAAACAAACACAATCCCCAAAAACTTAGATCTCAGTGCCTGGAATAAAACCCGGGAAACCCCGCAGAAGGAAAAAAAAAGCCCCGGGCTCCCCCTCAGAGAGATAAAACCAGGTGGGGATAACAAAAAAAGCATTAGCCACATACCCATCCACTGGGAAGGAAAATTAAATTTTTTTAAAAAAAAACTGCACATTGGATAAGTACCAGTTAACACCAGAAACCCACCCAAAAGCCACATAAAATAAAAAGGGGAAAAGACTGCACAAAGAAAAAATCCCCTTTAAAGACAACCACTCACAAACCTCCAATGCTGAGGGGGGGGGTTTTGCTAGTAATTACAAAACCAGTAAACACAAGTTTTCAGAAAAGTAACAAAATTAAAAAAGGGGGGAGATTGCACAAATGCAAAAAAAAGGGACAAGCTTTTAAAAATTGGGTTTAATTGCTTCGGGGGGTTGGTTCCCTGGCATTAAATTGCATATAAAACAAAGTAGTAAAAGGGGGTTTGCCACTTTACAGTTACGTGGGGTACACCTTTGGGGGCCCTTAAACAACCTATGACACCTCTACTAAAAAATTTGGGGGCCGAGCACCCCCAGCACATTTCAGGTGTCCAACAAAAAATACTGACACCCCCCGGGCTCCCCATATTTATTTAAAAAAATGACATACGGGAAAAATATAAAATTTAAGGAGTATTATTTGCAAACAGGGGTCCACTATATTCGCAAACTTGAAACCCCATTTTTCCCAACAGTCCCTTTTTCTTGTGAGTCCAAACAGCAAAAATTTGCAAAAAAAACACAGGAAAAATGGGACTTTAAATTATCCAAAACACAAACAAAAGGGTTAAAAAATTTAAGATCAAAAACCTGAAAATTTAAAAAAAACCCCAATAGGAGCAATAAAGCCACCTCCCTAAAGAAAATAATAGGTGGGGTGAGTGGTTATCTAATTTTAAATTTTTCTTCTGCAGTTTCCTTTTGGGTAAAAAATTTTTTTATCTTCTTCTTTACTGAAAATGGGAAACGGGTACTTATCCAAGGGTGCAGTTTTTTTATTATTCACTTCCCCTCCTACTGTATGGGTGTGTAACTACTGTTCATTAGTTATTTTGCCCCCTGTTTTTATTCTCCCCCAGGTAGCAATGGGGCCCCTTAAATTGCCTCCTTTTGGGGTTTCGGGTTTTAAGCCCCAACCTTTGGGCCTGTAAAAGGGGCCCTTTGTTTTTTGTTTTCGAAAAAATAATTTTCCCTTTTTTCTTTTTATTTTTTTTTCCCTGTAAATATTTTAAAAAGTAAGGATTTTGCCCAGAAAATGCCCCCCTTTGAGGGGGGTTGTGAGCTTGTGAATTGAGTACTGCGAACCCAACAAATCCCAAAAAAATTAAATTTTTTTTTTATCCAGTATGAAATTTTTTTTCCCCTTTAAAAAACTGGGAAGCGGGGGGGGTGTCAAAAATTTTTTGTTTTGGGACCCCTTTAAATGTGCTGAGCTTCCCGCCCAATAAAAAAACAGAGGCGCCCAAGGTTGAAAAACAGCATGGTCCCACTACACATAACTGTAAAAGTGGCTCCATTTGTTTTGGGCCCCTAGGGAAAATGCTTTTAAAAATACTAGCAACCACCCCCCCAAAAGGCATAGAAAATTTGTGAGGGGCTGTCTTTTTGGGAAATTTTTTACATTTGGTAGTCCCCCCTTTGTATGATATTGTGGCTTTTTTTTGCATATTTGGTGTAAATTTTGGGTACTTACCCAATGTAAAATTTTTAATTTTTCAGTTTGCCCTCCTAATGGAGGGGTAAAATGAGCTACTGTTTCCTTTGGTTTTATCTGCCCCCTTTATATCCCTCCCAGTAAAAAATGGGGCTTATATGCCCCCCTGCTTTTTTTCACCCCTATTTTCCAGCGATTGAGTTTTAAATTTTAGGGCCCTTTGTGTTTGTTTTTTTTTGAGTAATATCTTTTTTTTTTTTTTTTTTTTTTTTTTTTTTTTTTTTTTTTTTTTTTTTTTTTTTTTTTTTTTTTTTTTTTTTTTCCCCTAAATTTTTCATGACATTTTAAATCTATATTTCTTTTTTTAAATAAAGAAACATCTTTACTGTTTTTATCCTTTCCAGGCTTGTTATGAATGACAATATTAACACACATAAATTGCAACCTGAAACCGATATTAAAATCTTCCTGAATAGTAAAAACAAAAAAACCCAGAAATTTAAAAGAAAAAAAAACAGAAATATAATAAAAATAACAATTTTTAAAGACTTTGGGCGAAAACCCCCAAAAAAACTTTTTAAACAACCTATTCTCTATATAAATGAAACGCCCGTCCCCCCGAAAATAGCCACATTATACACCAGGAAACAACACTTTTAAAAGTGCCTAAAGAAGGGGCAAAAATATGCTAGCAATGATTTTGCTATGCAAACTTTTTTATATTTTGACTAGATTAAGTCCATCAATTATACTATGAAAGGTATACCACATGTCAGATTTTTGACAGGTTCTTTTATTCAGGCACACAATCCCGCTCTTTTAAAAATTGTCCCTTTAAAAACGGGGTGTGGTGCCTTTTTTCGACATGTCAACTTTTATTTTTTTAAAAGAAAAAGAGCCCTTTTTTTGGGTACAATTTTTTTTTTAAAATGAAATTTTTCTCTATGTGTAAAAAACTCCCTGGGGAAAATTTAAACCCATTTAGCAATAAAATCTAAGGCCATTTGCAATAACATTCTTACCCTCTAATTTAAAATTATTTCAGATAAAAATTCTAGCAGAAATTGTTTTAATAAAAAAAGAGAAATTTTTTTTCTTTTTTTTAAACCAAATTTACCAAATAAACCTATGTGCAAGAAAAGCAAAAATAGAATACTAAAGTGCTACCTAAGTGCTATCAACAAATGACATTGAAAATATTTTGGCTAACCAAACAAAGAAAACTTCCAGCCATTTAAAATAAAAAAAAAAAACGGGTTTTTGTAGGGAAACATTACTTTTCTTAAAGATCTTTTTTTTTTGGGACTTTTTAAAAAAAAAATTTTGGGGGAACCTAACATACAGCCCCAGAGTGAAACATTTCTATAGCATTTTTCTGCAATAACCTCACTGTGTAATTTTCTGCCTTGGGAACATTTAAAACCTTTATATGCCGTTTTTTTTCTATTTTTAGAGTTAAAGTGTGAAAAAGTCACTGGTTGGTTAAAAAATACAAACTGATTGAATAATATATCAAAGAGAGAAAAAACTTTTTTTTTGAGAAAATCTTGCCTATTTTTTTTCTGCTTTTAATATCGTTTAAAGACAAAAACATTTTGTTTATGTTCTTAAAAAGGGGAAAAAGCGCTATTCTCGCAAACCTGCGGGTTTTTTGAGATTGACACAGGGGAAACCCCACAAAAACCCAGCCCCCCAAAGAATTATGATAAATTTTTAAAACAGATTTTTTTAAACCCCTGATTTTTAAACCCAAAAAGCGATCACAGGGAACAAATAAAAATAACAGATACGTAAAGGCTTTTATTATTATTTAATACCGTGTTTCCCCGAAAATAAGACAGCGTCTTATTTTAATTTTTTGCCCCTAAAGATTTGCTAACCTCGGGTTTTTCCCGGGGGATGTCTTATTCTTCCCATGAGTAAATTTTTTAGCATCCCTTACTAGTTTGTGTGTGGTAGGGTTTAATATATAATATTAAAATTTTAAATACACACCCCATAATTAGAAATGTTAATTTTTAAAAATGGCTTCCCCTCACAGGTTTTTCCCGCAGACTTACTGTTTCTCTCTCTTACACTTCAAATCCTAGGGCTTTGTCCTCCTCCAAAAAGGGCCCTTTTCCCTTCCATCACTGAAGGCTGGTGACATCACTTTTCCTGGCATGAAAGGGAGAGGATGTCCAGCTCTTCAAAACCTCCTGCAAGGTCATTTCTCATCCCTGCAGAGTTTCCCCTTCCCCACAAGCTCCTTGAAATAAAAAACACCTGTATTGGTTAAAAGTTATGAAATCCCACCAAAAACGTTTAAAAAAATTTGTGAAAATTTTACTCTCCCCTCCCCCCTCTTTTTTATGAAGCATGGGGGTTGAGGGGAAAATAGACTGTAAAAGGTGTGTTATTGGGGGAAAAGTAACCTAACACTAGAGACTCAGTAATTTTTCTAAATACTTAAAATTTAGAACTATCACGGGGGTTGAGGAGCACAGAGAGGAGCTCAGACAGAAATTTTTTTATACAACAAAGCCTCACAAAAAAGCTGGGGAAGCCATTTTCCCAACTTTCCCATTTTAAAACAGTTCGGGGAAAAAGAAAGCACAGAAAGCAGGCAGCCAATCACAGCACAGGGGTTTGGCCCATCCAGGGGGCATGCCCCAACGCCTGAGCAAACATAAAGCAGCAAATAAACAGCAAAGTTTGCGGGGCCCTTTTATTAAAATGAAAATTTAAATTTTTAGATATAAAAAGAAGGGTTTTTAAGGGGAAAAAGACAAAAGACAATAGGGGTACAGTTAACAAGGAATAATTTAATTTAAATAAAGCCTGCAGTTTTAATTTAAAATTTGAAAATGTATATTTTTAGTTTAAAAAGGGAAAAAAGTGTTTTTAGGGGGAAGGGAACGGGAAGGGGATTTTAAAAATTTCCAAAAAGCCTGGGGGGGGAATTTCCGGAAATACAAAAAAGGAATCAACCCCTTAAAATTGAAATTTAAAACAGAGTTGGAAAAAAAAAACGACAGAAGGGGCCCCCGGGGATATGGGGGGACTAAAAAAATGGACGTTTTTTTTAAATTGGCAACAGGATGGAAAAAAAGCTTTTTTTCTAAAAAAGGGGAGGATCTCACAAAAAAGGAAATCTATCCATTTCCCTTCAGAGCTAAAGGGCCAGGCACCCCTTTTTTTTTAAAGGCCCGGGAAATACTCCCTCTCTAGACGAAACCGCAGGGGAGGGGGGAAAAAACAAAACCTTTGGAGCAAAGAAAAAAAAATTCCCAAAGGGATCGTCCTGGGGCAACAGAACAAACCCGGCCCCAAAAATTTAAAGGGTAAAAATTTAAACAAAATGAACAACCTGAGATTGAAAATGTCCTTTAAAAAAAGGGGTTTTTTTTCGTTTTTTGCCCCACGGGAAGCTTGGACGGGTTTTAAATTAAGATTTGGCCCTTTATGTTTTTTTTTCGTAAAATTAAATTAAAATTTGGGTTTTTTTTCAAAATTTACCAACTGTTTTTCCGAAACGGGGAAAGCAAAAAAAATTGTAAATTAAAGTTTGTCTCAGTTTTGGTCTTAGAGGAAAAATTTTTGTTCCTTAAAAAAATAACCCGGGAATTTTGGCCTTTGAATCCACCTTTAAACCCGTTTTTATTCAAAATGCCCGAAAAAAGAGAAGGGTATCACAACGGGTTAAAAACTTGAGTTTTATTAGAAAAAAAAAGCTATAAAATAAAAATTATCTAAGAAAATTTGTTTTAAACCCTTTTAAAACCTGCAGAAAAAAGGGGGGGGCAATTGTTTTAATGGTTTACAAAAAATTATTTTTTGTGAAGTGATGAGAAAAATTAGGTGAAAAGCTTTGTATAATTCCACTTGCGGGGACCAACCCCAAAGGGTTACTCTGAAAAATTTTCCCAAAAGAAAGTAGGTGATGCATTTTATGTTTAAATTTTTGAAAAAAGATTTTAAAGGGAATTTTTGAAAGAAAAACACCTGTAAACCAAATTTTTTTAAATTGCCTCCCCAAGGTCCCTAAATCATTATCAAACCCCACCGGGGAGGCCATAGTCTCGGGGAGAGGGTTTCCTTTTTTTTCCCCCAAAGGGCCATTTTTTTTAGCCCAAATTCTTGAGGGATTATGCCACCCCGGGCTATTTTTTTATTTTAAGGGGATAAAACTGACTTTCTAAATAAAATTCATGGGGTTTTGACAGTTGGGGAAAAACTAAAATACTAGTTTTCATTTGATGTAGTTAAATCTATACACATCAATCACCCAATAAAGGGGGGGGAAATAGCTATTTTAAAAAATTTCCCTTTAGCACCTCTAGTTTCTCTCGGGAAACTTTTTAAATTTTTTTTTCCCCACCACTTCTTAAATTTATTCTGGGTGAGAATTATTTTTCCTTTCAGAACAAGTTTTTTGTACAATTGAAAGGGAAAGGCCCCTGGGGTCAAATGTTTCTTTCCTTACTTTGCCAACATGTTTTTGGCTATGTTTTAAGAAAGAACCCAAAAAAAAGTACTCCCACCATCAAGTAAAAACAAAAGATGGGGGTGGAAAAAACATAGATGATAATTTTAGTTATTTTTGGAAGGTTTTTTTCTGAAAAAGTTGAGTGATTTTTTTCAATTTTTTTGAATCAAATTGAATTTTGGATTAAATTTAAAAATTTTTCTATATGGGTCACCTACTAATGTCCAATTTTTAGATACAATGGGCCCATAAAAAAAGAGGGTCATGGGGCACAGATCTCTTTATTAAAGGGGACAGGGTAGGGAAAAAACCTCCCTTAAACATTTTACAGTTTTTTCATCCCCGATCCAAAGATAGAGTCCTTTACCATACAGCCAGTTTTTTAATAAAAAGGATAGTAGATGATCCAACCATACAAAAAAAAGGCTACAAGAAATTCTACAAATTTTTAGAAGCTTGGGGTATCCTATTTTGTCATTTCCTCTCAAAGAAAAAGGTTGGTATTTTTGGAGAGATCGGATTTTTTTAAGGGGGAGAGAGCGGAGATTTTTCAAACCCCGTATCACTTTGTTTTTCCCCATTTTTCTAAAGTGCCAAAAAGGGGTTAAAAAAAAATAAATTTATAAAGAATGGCCCCCTCTTTCAAAAGAATTTTTTCCCAAATTCCAAAGTTTTTTTTACCACCTAATGGCTTTAAAAAAAGGGAAAAAAAATTTAAAAGACTTTTTGGGATTAGCTGATTTTTTAAAGAGGGAAATTAAAAGGGACACAAGGCACCTCAAACCAGCCAAAGTGGTTTGTTTTTTCCCCGTTTGAGTTGTCAGTGTTTTTAAAAAAATTAATTAAAGGGGGACACCTTTAAACATCCAATTTACCAAAAGAGATTTTAAAAACAATTTTTTCTAAACTTTTGGGCCCCAGTCGGTTTGTTGTGTATGTTTTTCATTTTGCCCGTGTGGGCTTTTATATTGGGGGGGAAAAAACTCAAAATTTAGAAAATTTGGTTTTAAAAAAACAAAAACTACTAAAACGCCAAACAAACTTTACCCTTTCCTTTCCCAAACATTTTAAGGAGGGCCAAACAAAAGGTAAAGATAAGCCTTCATGATTATTGACCATGTACCGCCCCGGGAAAAGCTTTGGGGTGATAGATCTTTGGTTTTTTAAAAAAGAAAAGGGAAATTTTTTTGATTCATAGGTTTAAACAATTAAACCGAAAGGTTTGGGAAACTGGAATTTAAAAATACCCTCAAATTTTTGCCGGGGGAAACTGTTGTTTTAAGTGCGTTATTTTTCTAAAATTTTTCCCGTGTTAGATTCCATTTTTCCCGAAAAAACATTCTGTGTTTGAATTGTCCCCTTTTTTTCGCCCCTCTGAGTTAGTGACACAGCCCGTGCTAGGTTTTTTGTTTTTAAAAGTGTAATTAAAATTTTTTTTTCTTTTTTTTTTCTTATTTGATTTTTTTTATTTTAAAAAGGAAACTACTGGACAACCCATAGAGGGCCCCCTTGCCTCGGTGTGTCCCCCTGATTTGACGGCATTAAAGAAAACATCACTTTTTAAAATTATATAATTGTACAGGGGGTTTTGGCTCTCTATTTTTTAAGGGCTAAGGGGGTTGGGTCAAACGTGTCCCTTTTGAATTTGCGCCCCTGATATCTTTTTATGCCTTTGGGGAGGTTTGGGAATTTGCCTGATATTTTTTGGGGAAAATCCATTCGGCCCCCCCCCGGGGGGGGTTTTAACCCCAGCCAAAATTTCTGGGGTCCCCCGGGCCCCCGGGGGTGGGAAAATCATTGTTGTGGGGATCCTTGTTGTACTCCTATTAATGACCTTAAATTTATTTGTGGGGCCACTTATTATTTTAAATTTTGTTTGGGTTTTGAAATTTTTCCCCTTTTATGCTGGCCTGTAAAGGGGCCCCACTGTACTTAGGGGCTATTACGCGATTCGGGGGAGTGGTGCGCCTTTTGCTCTGATCAATTTTCCCACTGTTTTTTGATGAAAGGAGGGGGGTGAGATGCGCGTCCGCTTTCCCCTTTTCCCCCGCATCCCCATGGAAAATTTAGGGGAACCCCGGAGCTTCCCCGCTTTGGGGGATGGTTCCCCGGTAGTTTATTCTTTTTACTTTAAAAGTTTTTTTAAAATTTATTTTTTTATATCTAATAAAGGCTCGTTTTTTCATTGCTTTTTTTTTTTGGGATTTTTTTTTACATTGTATACAAGGTAAAACTGGGGAGTAAATTTTTTTAAAATTTACATACGTTTTTCACATTTTCCCTTTTAAAGCACTGGATTTTGGATTTTTTAATATAATTTACTGTTATATACCCAAAATTTGTTTCTTTTAAATTTTGTAAATGTACACTCTTTTTTCCTACGTATTTTTGCACTTTTTTAAACCACTAAAGTCACTGTGTCTTTGCTTTTAGAAAGGGGTTTTGATGAGAACCGAAAAGTTGCCATGTTTTTGGGAAATAAAATTTTTTTTTTCTTGTTGAAATGCTGCCTTTTCCCCCATTTTTGCTATATTTAGGGACCTTGATCCGGGCCCTTTTTTTCGTGCACTCATAATATTTTTTTGGCTTGGGGCTTTTTTTCTGCACTGTTACTTTTTTATGGAAGAAAACTATGACAAAAATGGGACAGAAAATGGAAATTTTAAATTCCCAATGAATATGCATATTAAAACATTGGGGGAGAAAGGGGGGGTTTTTGGGAATTTTAAAACCCGGGAGTTTTGCCCGGGGGGTGTAACAACTATTTTTTTCTTATTTTTTTTCTAGGGCAGCCACGGGAGCCCGCAATAAAAAAGGGGATAAATGGGACGGAAGTCCATCCCCAGTCAGGGGCAGAAAGTCCATTGGGTACAGAAAAGCCCTCGAGGGCAACATGGGGAAGATAGGGGGGGTAGCCCGTAAGGAGAAGGGGAAATACTTTTCTGAGGATTATTGGTTTGGGAGCAAGGGAAAAAGCAGTAGCAGCACATATTATTAGTGTGCATGCAGGGGAGGGAATGGGGAGGGGGATTTTGTAGATTCTCTGAGGCAAAGGGGAGCCCGAAAATTTTTTGTTTTTAACTAACATTATAAAAAAGGAAATGAGCTTAGACCCCATTGGGGGCCCCTAACCCCAAAAACCCCCAGGAAGCCCCGGCCCCGCGGGGAAACTTGTTGGGAGGGCAGGCTGAAAGTTTTAAAATTTTGATTTTTTTCACCTCTTCTAAAAAGTTCCCCCCGCGCAGAGGGCCAACAAGGGGGCCTTATTTGTTTTTAAAGCCATTAGATTAGGAACCCCCTGCCCAATGGGAAAGGGGGGGCTTGGGGGTCCCTTACTGGGGTTAGGAAAAATTTCTGTATATATAAGGTTTTTCCCGTTAATTTGGGGGTGCTTCCCCCCAACTTTAAAGAAAAGGATTTTTTTCCTTCCTTTAAAAAGCAGAAAGGGGTTTAAAAGGGAAAATTAGAAATCAGGTTTTTTTAAAAAGTGTTTAAAAAAGGGTTTAAAAGTTATTCATAATAAAAGTTTTCGTTTTTTGTGTTTTAAAAGAAAAGAACTGATAGAGTTTAAGTTTGCCAAAAAAACAAAATATTTAAAAATAGAGAAAGGATTAAAAAAGGCACGTTTTATGTCCCAAAAAAACAACTCCTCAGGCAAAACCACCTTTAAAACCCCGTCTGGGGCTGTTCAACTGTAATGTTCCAAAGGTTGACGTCAAAGAATCATAAATGTTAAAACCCAATGAAAAAGGGGGCGATGCCCCCCAAAAACCCCCCAAATCTTTGGCCAAAACAAAAGTCCCTTTTGGGGCATTTAAAAAACCCTTTTTGGCCCAAAGGGTTTTTTGTGCACCTTTTTATACATTCTTTTTTTTTTCCCCCAAAGTACACCAGAAAACTAGCATAGGCCCCATTTAAAAAATTCCCCATAAAGATCAAATAACTTTTTTTATGCTATTTAAACATCTTTTTTTTTTACCTATTTTGGCACAAATTAGGGCATTTTAAACATTTTTTTAAAAAAAATTTTTTTTTTTTTTTTGTTTAGGGGGGGGGGGAATTTGTAAAAAAACAAAAAAATTTTCAACCACAAAACCCGAAAAAAAAATGTTTAAAAAAACCCTTTTAAAAAACAAAATTTTTAAAAATTTTTAAAAAGAAAAACAAATTCCGTTAGGGACCCTGTGGGGGGACAAACCTTTAAAAATTGGGTTTTGGTTTTTTTAATTTTTTTTTTTTAAAATTAAATTTAAATTTTTTTTTTTATCTTTAATTTAAACTATTTTGTTCCCATATGAACCCAAAAAGGCCGAAAAAAATAAGGGAAAGATAAAAGGGGAAAATCTTAAAAATTTAAAAATTTTTTTTAAATATATATACAAAGGAAGATAAGTCATTGCACATTCAGATGAAGTTTTTTTTAATTTTTTTTGAACATGTTTTTTGGGTAGTTTTCCCCTTTCTATTCAAACCCGTTTCCCCAAAATTTTAAACTTTCCCAAAAATTTTTAAAAATTTTTTTTCTATCAGAGTTTATAAAAAAATATGTCCCCCAAAAAATGTTTAGCAAAAAGGGGTTTTACATTCACGAAATTTTATAGATCCAAATTTAAGAAAAAAATTTTACTTGTCCACAATTTTTTAATGTTGACCTCCTTACAGGGAACTGACAAGACATTTTGGGAAAACAGAAAATTTGCATCATTTTAATGATCTCTATTACGATTATATTAGAACTAAAAGTCCCAAGAACTGACATAACAACAGGAAGGTTACAGTTTAATATCAATTTATTTTGTTAAAAGACTGAAACAATAGTTGCAAATAGGAATTATTTTTGCTGTGTTAGTAAGAGAAATAGAGACAAAAATTGAATAAATTCACAATCTTAGTGTTGCTGACAAGAGTGTAAGAAGAAACACACTAGGAAGTATATAATTATTGGTGATATATACAGAAAATAAAATTTAAAAAACATAAAATAGGTTTAGTTCAATTTTAAAAAATCTGAATTTATTTAAGGGATTTTTTTTTAAACCCTTTTTGTTTTTTTTTGATTTTAAAAAACTTTATTCAAAATTTGGGGTTTTTTATGCAACATAGTGCAGTGCACACAGCTACATGCTGCAGTACACCTTCATTAGTGTTTTTTGAAAGAAAGCGCTTTTAAACCCAAAAATGAAAATTTTTCTGTAAATAAATTTAGATAAAAATGACCAAAATATTATATAAATTAAATTATACCCTAAATACAGAATTTTTCAAAGATAATTTTCAGTCTGGACAACGTATAGATCTTATGCACATAAGATCATACTGAAGAAACATGACACTGTTGCATCAGACTACAATTCAATATACACTATTATGTGATTATGTGCTTATAGCTAGTACATATAATGAAAATTTCCACAACATATTCACAGTATGCTAGAGGGACATCCACATTACAAATACCCACCATGTTACCACAGTTGAGGTGAAATATTGCCATAAAAGCCAATGAGGAGAGACTGATGGGGAACATGAGTCACGAGTCAAGAGTCACTACCATAGTGCCAGGGAATGGGGTATGTTAGTACACAGCTTTTTGAAAAATTTCAACAATCATCCCCTTCCGCATATTTTGCCATTGATGCACAGGTTATCTGCAGCAAATCAGCAACTTTATGATTTCATCGAAAATTTATTTCCAATGGAAATGAATCAGTGCTTAATTCACAACAGAAAATGACATGCTGCGGATTTAAAAATCTGCTCTGCAGGCTAGTTTTTACCGACACATAATGTAACTGCATACCATGAAGTCAGCAAGAGAGTATGGAGTGGGCTCAATCGCTGAGCCCACTCTATAGGTGGCAGGTACCAGCTGGTAATTGTAGTCAGCTTCCATAACAACTGCTTGGCTTACAACAAATTTGTTGTGAAGTGAGAGTGGGGTGAGCAAGAATCATAACAGTGTAAAGGTGCTTTCACATAGCACGCTTTATCATTTACCTAAACTTTTTGGAAAGTGAGTAAACAATTAGTGTGTCCGTAATCCACAAGACTTCAAACACAGTAATTGATTACTTACTGTACTTGAAACACCTTTCTGAACAATTTAGACAACTGAAAAAAGCTTGCTGGTAATAAAGACAGTTCAATTGCAGCGCAGTTAAAACTGCACCAAAACTGCGCTGTGTGAAAGTAACCTAAGGGTATGTTTACACAGTGTGTTGGATCCGTTTTGGATCTAAAAAAACGCATTCAAAAGCACTGCATAAATCGCATCCAAAATGCATCCAACATGCAGGTGCGTGTTTTGGATGCATTCTTGCTGCAGCAGGAATGCACTCTATAGTTTTAAATAGGGCGTCTGCTGCGTCTTTCAGATCAAGAATTAACATGTCAATTCTTTGAATGGATCCGAAAGATGCATCAGAAAGACGCAAGTAAAACATGCATCGGCGATCACTCGTCTGAACATTGAAAGCAATGTAAATCACACTGCACATTGTTAGATACCTGTTTGGATCAGTTTAGAGTCTAAAACATGGATACAAAAACATATTGAAAACGCTGTGTGAACATACCCTAAAACACCATTCCTTAACTCCTTAAATTCCACAGCAAATGCATCCATGGCATCTAATGAATAAAAGATCAGTGCTCCCTGCAACAAGAGGTGCTGAGGGTTGTTATGGCAGCCAGGGGACTAATGAAGACCTCTATGGCTTCAGTCTTAGCACTCCTTTTACACCGTCATAGGTAGGGTGCATTAGCAGAGCCATTATTGTACACTGTTCGGCAAGATCTTATTATTTTAAAATCCTGTGCAAGCGATCACATTCCCTAGTGCTCAAGTACCCTAGAGGGACTAAAGGTTAAATAAAAGGAAAAAATAATTTTGCATCCCCAACAAATTGGAATTAAATGTGATTTAAAAAAAGTATGTGCATATTAAAAAGGTACCAATAAAAACAACACTTCAACTCTCACAAAAACTGCCTATACACAGGTACATAGATGAGACAATAAAAAAGTTATTGGTCACAGAAAAAGGTGCTGTAGCGCAAATTTAAAGAATGAAAAATGTTTTCATCTTTTAACCCCTTCCTGACAGCCAATTATTATAATATGGCTATTGATTTTTTTCTTCATTTATTTTTCCATCTACATCGACATTTGAGGGCTTTTTTGGTGAGACAAGATGTATTTTTAAATGGTGTGATTGACTATAGAATATACTGGGAAACCTCAATAAAGTTCTAAGTGGGGTGAAATGTGAAGAGAAATGTATTTGCCCCATGTTTGGTGGGGGGTTTATTTTTAGGACTTTCACTCTCCAGTATAAGTGATGTGTTTTCTGTATTCCCTAGGTTGTTATGAATCCGGCAAGACCAAATATGTAGGTTTTTCATTATGTTTTAGTACCAATAACTTTTTCTGTTCTTTCCCTTATAGACCTTAGTGAGGGTGAATTTTTGCAGGCTTAAGTGTATTTTTTATTGGTACTATTTTGGGATAGATGTGACTTTGATCACTTTTTATTCCAATTTTTAGGGGACGTGCATTTTTTTCTGCTTCTATGGTTTTAAGCTTATGGGATAAATTAAGTAATATTTTAATAGATCGGACTCCTGTAATAAAGGCAGTTAAAACTGCACCAAAACTGCGCTGTGTGAAAGCACCCGAAGTCTTTCATATTACAATATCATAATTGCTCAGAAAAATGTTGTCAAATATGGAAACTATTATGTAGATACTCAAAGACACATTTCTGATCACTGCACTTTCTTATGTCTGGCACTCTTGAGACAGCTGACATTCATTAACCCCTCCCCAACATTGGATGTGCCTTTTTCCAAAAATTTTAAAATACAGTACGCCCTGCACATGGGGGGGCGTGAAAAAGGGACCCTGCATGATCGCGACATGGAACCAGCAGTATCTAGAATTTGTAAGCTTCTTGTCATCAAACAACTGTTGTAGAACTGAAAGAAGGCCATAGAAAATGTTATGAAAGTACATTAGTGTCCACCTTTAGGGGAGATGTTATTTAGAAAAAAAATTTTGACTGACAGCCCCTCTATAAATGCTTTAAGTTTGGATGCTTATTAGGGTACCTAACTGCTTATGGATTCATATAGCTTCTGTTAATCTCAAACTGTAAAAATCTAAACCCAAGGTTTTCTTTTGAAATGCAACCGAAGGCAAAAAAGAACTGTATTATTAGACTCTATGGTTATGCAGTTGCTTTTCTCAAGCAGAAGGAAGACTTAAAATTGGCTTAGAGGGACTTTGACTCTTAAAGGGGTTGTCTCGCTACAAAGAATAGTTTTAAAAATTGTAGGGAACAAAAAAAAAAGACATTTTCCAAAAAAAATTGCATTGTTTCCTGTTTTCCCTAAAGAGATACAAGGAATTTATTACCCCCTGGCTATTTCAGTTCCCTCAGTAAACCCACCTGTAAACAAATCCCCGGGCTGTTTGTTTAAGAATAACAGAGAGTGAGTCACACACGGGGCAGCAGTGTCATTTAGTGTCCTGTGCTGCCGACAGTTAAAAAAACTGATTTTTCCAATAAACAGCTCTGTTTTTTAGGGCTTTTGTTTTTGGGATCAGATAAGAAGTCCTGAGAGTAGTTTGAGAAGCTAATCTAATCTAATTAGCATCGAAAGCACAACGGGGCTGTACAAGCAAGGAGCTTAGCAAATTAGTCGAAACCCGGAAAGTGACAGGAATTTCTTTAACTTCTTTGAAACCCTGTGGGGAGACAACCCTTTAAGGAATGTCCCTTCAGCCTACCGCTGCTGTTATGAAGTACCATGACTTTCACTGTTTTGACTGTCTAATAATACTGGGGTATATATTATACATAGCTAGCAGTGTGTGGATGCCTCTCTTAGGGGATAGATTGACCAGCACAACCATGGGAGCACAATGGATAAGCTTGTTAAGGGAATACCTAAGCTTTTTAAAAATGTACTTTTTGATGTTCTGCCAAAGAAAGAGAAATGGGGGAAAATAAATAGTACAAAAAAGCAATTTCACAGGCCCCTTTAAAATTCTTCGGCCCGCAAAAAACCCCAATGGCACCCCAAAATTGCGTCCATGGCCCCCTTTTTATAAATTTTAATAATTTTTTACAGGGCTGGAAAAATGGTTAGGCAGAGGTAGGCAACTGCCTAGGGCATAACCTCTTGCCTGTCAGGAAGGGAGTGCAAGGAAATATGTACTGAGATCATAAGCTGAGCACACTCCATACATAGCAGGTACTGTCTTTTAGTTATACTCTAAAGAAATTAAAACTCCTAAAAAAGATGTCACAGTCATGTGTGTTCAGGGTGATGAGCTGTGTTCTTTTAAAACCCCCAAAAACATATGTTTTGCTTTTGTTCCCCAAAAAGTTGGTTTTTGGTTTCATCTGAGCAGAGCACCTTCTTTCCAAAAGTTTGGGTTTGGCCCTCCCGGGTTGGGCTTTTTTGGGGGCAATTTTTTAAAAAGGGAGATTTTTTTAAGGGATTTTCTTGGAGAAAGGGTTTTCCTTCTTCCCACTTTTCCCCTTTAAAGGAAAATTTTGTGCAGTGAAAACGACTGATTGTTGTCCTGGGGGACAACTCTCCCACCCACTGTAGATCTCTGCATTTTCTTTCCAGAGTCAAATTGGCCTCTTGGCTCCCATCCTGACCCGGCTTCCCCTTTGTTTGAGTTTGAAATTTTTAGGGGGTTTTCCGGGGGTCTTGGAAAAATTTTGGCAGTGGTTGATACTCCTTCCTTTTAAACCAGGGGTCCTTTTGCACGTGCTCCTTGGGATTTTAAATTTTGGGGAAAAATTTTTTTTGTATCCAAACCCCCGGGTTTTAAAAATTTTTTTCTCTCCCAAACGTATCAGGGACCTTTTCTGGGTGTTTTCCTTGGTCTTAATAAAGCTCTTTTGGCTTTTTAAACAAAACCCTGGGGACAGAGCAGGTGCATTTATACGGAGACTTATTACACAAAAAGAGGTTTTTTAAATTTTTTCCATTGTCAGTAAATTAGGAAAAATGGGAAACATTCGAAAATCCCACGAACTTCGGGAAGTGAGTTTTTGCTGCCCATTAAAAAAGAAAGGGGGGCCAAATTTTTTTTTGCCCCAAAATTTTCAGATTTTTATTTTTAAAAAAAATTTTTTAAAAAAACCAATAAATTTCCGTTCCCACTTAAAATTTTGTGTCCCATTTGTTGATTCAAAAAAAAAAAAAATTCAAGTTTTAAAAATCTTTATGTTTGGAACCTGAAAGGGGGAAAAAAGGTTGAAAATTTTAAGGGGTCCTAATATTTTCGCGGGCACAATATATTAACATTAAAACTCGCCCAAATTAAAATTCAAAAAGGGCTTTTTTTTGTAATTTTGGAAACAAAACCATTCCCCCCAAAAGTTTAGAGGCACTTTTTGTAACAGTTCTGCGATAAGGTAAAATGGAAAGGAATATGAATAGGTATATTAGGAAAAAGGGAAAATTTGGTTCCTAACCTAGTCCCCCTTCAATAGATTTTTGGGAAAAAAAAGCTCTTTTTGTGACTTTTCAGATGGGGCAAAGTTTAATTTAAAGTGTTTTAAAAAAAACAATAACTTCAAATTTTTCTTGTTATCTAATTTTAGATAACAACAAAAGTTATTTAAAAAGTGTTGAAAAAGTTGAGAAAAACTGCCGGGGTTCACCCCGGGGTTTCCCCTCCCTTGGGCCGCCCGGTTTTTGGTTCGGCCTTCCTGTGCTTACCTGTCCTGGTTTTTTTGTTTCCCATGGGGCCCTGTGTGTGCTCTGTTCCTCTTAGGGGCCGGTGCTGCAGTTTCCTGCCCTTTTATAGGTTATTGTCTCTGTTTTTCTTCCTCTTTACCTCTGCCCCCTTCCTAAAAGAGGAGGTTCCGGGGCCTCTGCTCGGGGCAGTTCATTGCGGGTCTTTTGCTGTGTCCGGGTTTGTTTCCCACCCTTAAACCCCTTGCCAGCATTTTGGTTTTGCTTTGGGGGCCTTTAACCCCGGGAAAATGCGGGGGCCCCTTAACCCTTGGTCATCTGAGCCCCTTTGGCCCCGTCCTTTTTCCATTGTGGTCTGTGTCTCCTGTATCCTGCTTTTTGTTCCTGCCTGTAGGGTCCCTCTCCTTTCCCTTGCCGTGTTCCCGGGGTCGTACCGATGTGTTACCCGTCCAGTTCCTCCCGGTACCCTTTTGGGGGTGCAAAGTGTATTTTTAAAAACCCCCTTTTTCCCGTGCTGTAACATGTTCCTGGGGTTCCTGGATTCCCCGCCGGGGTTTTTGTTTTGCACCCCCCCTGTCCCCCCGCAGGTAGCCACGTCAGGGGTAGTGACCTGGGGCCCCCGCAGCCAAGTCCATCCCGCTTTGCGGCGGGCTCAGCAAAAGCCCAGGGGCTCCTTAGAGGTAAACCCCCCTGGGTGGTCCTCCAAGCTACCACCCGCCTGCGGGATCCCCAGAGGATCCACCCCTTTGGATTTTCTGCGGCCCGGCCCCTTTGGCACACGTCCTTTCGGCGCCGCCCCTTTTACATTTATGAACTGCCCAGGGATCCCGCCGGGGGAAAACCCGGGCCCCCCCTTCTAGACAACCCCGTTTGGGCCTGGGTTCATGGTCCAGCCCAGGGGTTTCCCTTTTGGCCAAACTCATGGTCCAGCCCAGAGCACCCGTTTTCCCCAGCACAGGGTTTCCAGCCCAGACCACCCGTTTGGCCTGGCTCATGGTCCACCCAAAAACCCCTTTTTGGCCCCTGGCTCATGGTCCAGCCAGAGCACCCTTTTTGGCCTGGAATTTTTCCCAGCCCAGGGGCACCCTTTTGGGCCTGGCTAAAGGAAAAAAGGCCC
>JAODAL010065196.1:0-18348 GCA_025379985.1 Phyllomedusa bahiana | reverse complement strand
GGGGGCCCCCCCCCGGGGGGCCCACCGGGTAGCACCGGGCCCTTGGGGCCGGGGGTACCCCCCAATGGTAATCCCGTGGTTTCCCTTTTGGGGGGGGGCCCCCCAATTTTGGTTCACCCCGGTTTCCTGGTGGGGGTACCCCCAAAATTGGTATCGCCCCGTGTGTATATCCTGTGCGCGGGGTCACCCCCTACGTTATATGGTATCGCCCCGGGTGTATATCCTGTGCGCGGGGTCACCCCCTACATTATATGGTTTCGCCCGTGGTATAATCCTGTGTGCGGGGTCACCCCGTACATTATAGGGTATGCCCGGGGTGTGTATCCTGTGTGCGGGGTCACCCCCTTTACATTATATGGTATCGCCCCGTTAGTGTTTATCCTGTGTGCGGGGTCACCCATACATTATATGGTATCGCCCGTGTGTTATCCTGTGCGCGGGGTCACCCCTACGTTATATGGTATCGCCCCGTGTGTATATCCTGTGCGCGGGGTCACCCCCTACGTTATATGGTATCGCCCCGTGTGTATATCCTGTGCGCGGGGTCACCCCCTACGTTATATGGTATCGCCCCGTGTGTATATCCTGTGCGCGGGGTCACCCCCTACGTTATATGGTATCGCCCCGTGTGTATATCCTGTGCGCGGGGTCACCCCCTACGTTATATGGTATCGCCCCGTGTGTATATCCTGTGCGCGGGGTCACCCCCTACGTTATATGGTATCGCCCCGTGTGTATATCCTGTGCGCGGGGTCACCCCCACATTTATATGGTGTGGCCAGGGGTGTTATTCCTGTGCGCGGGGTCACCCCCTACGTTATATGGTATCGCCCCGTGTGTATATCCGGTGTGCGGGGTGACGACCTACGTTATTTGGTATGGGCCCGTGTGTATTTCCTGTGCGCGGGGTCACCCTCTACGTTATATGGTATCGCCCCGTGTGTATATCCTGTGTGCAGGGTCACCCCCTACATTATATGGTATCACCCCGTGTGTGTATATCCAGTGTGCGGGGTCACCCCCTATATTATATGGTGTCACCCCCTACATTATATGGTGTCCCACATTTTTGGTGTCACCCCTACATTATATTGTTATCGCCCCGTGTGTATATCCTGTGCGCGGGGTCACCCCCTACATTATATGGTATCGCCCCGGGTGTATATCCTGTGCGCGGGGTCACCCCCTACATTATATGGTATCGCCCCTGTGTGTGTATTCCTGTGTTCGGGTGTCACCCCCTTTACATTATATGGTTATCGCCCCGTGTGTGTATCCTGTGTGCGGGGTCACCCCCTACATTATATGGTATCGCCCCGTGTGTGTATCCTGTGTGCGGGGTCACCCCCTACATTATATGGTATCGCCCCGTGTGTGTATCCTGTGTGCGGGGTCACCCCCTACATTATATGGTATCGCCCCGTGTGTATATCCTGTGTGCGGGGTCACCCCCTACATTATATGGTATCGCCCCGGGTGTGTTATCCTGTGTGCGGGGTCACCCCTACATTATATGGTATCGCCCCGTGTGTGTGTATCCTGTGTGCGGGGTCACCCCCTACATTATATGGTATCGCCCCGTGTGTGTATCCTGTGTGCGGGGTCACCCCCTACATTATATGGTATCGCCCCGTGTGTGTATCCTGTGTGCGGGGTCACACCCTACTATTATATGGTATCGCCCCGTGTGTGTATCCTGTGTGCGGGGTCACCCCCTACATTATATGGTATCGCCCCGTGTTTATATCCTGTGTGCGGGGTCACACCTACATTATATGGTATCGCCCCGTGTGTGTATCCTGTGTGCGGGGTCACACCCTACATTATATGGTATCGCCCCGTGTGTGTATCCTGTGTGCGGGGTCACACCCTACATTATCACCCTGGGCACAGCTGTGTAGCCTCGGGCCGGCTGCTGGGCGGTGTATGGGGCTGCTGGGCACTGCTGGGCGGTGTATGGGGCTGCTGGGCGGTGTATGGGGCTGCTGGGCGGTGTATGGGGCTGCTGGGCGGTGTATGGGGCTGCTGGGCGGTGTATGGGGCTGCTGGGCGGTGTATGGGGCTGCTGGGCGGTGTATGGGGCTGCTGGGCGGTGTATGGGGCTGCTGGGCGGTGTATGGGCTGCTGGGCGGTGTGATGGGGCTGCTGGGCGGTGTATGGGGTGCTGGGGCACTGCTGTGCGGTGTCTGGGGCTGCTGTGCGGTGTCTGGGGCTGCTGTGCGGTGTCTGGGGCTGCTGGGCACTGCTGGGCGGTGTCTGGGGCTGCTGTGCGGTGTATGGGGCTGCTGGGCACAGCTGTGTAGCCTCGGGCCGGCTGCTGGGTGGTGTCTGGGGGCGGTCTGGGTGGTGTCTGGGGGCTGCTGGGCGGTGTATGGGGCTGCGGGGGCGGGGGGTTTTTAGGGGGGCTGCTGGGCGGTTGTGTTTTGGGGTTTGCTGGGGGGGTGTATGGGGCTGCTGGGCGGTGTCGGGGGCTGCTGGGCGGTGTCTGGGGGCTGCTGGGCGGTTGTCTGGGGCTGCTGGGCAACGGATTGGGCGGGTTTGTTGGGGCTGCTGTCGGTTGTCTGGGGCTGTGGGGGGTTGTATGGGGCTGTGGGGGCGGTGTATGGGGCTGCTGGGCGGTAGGGGGTTTGCTGGGCGGGTTGTATGGGGTTTGCTGGGCGGTGTTCGGGCGGCTGGGGGGTGTATGGGAAGGTTTGGGCGGTGTATGGGGCGGCTGGGCGGTGTATGGGGCGGCTGGGCGGTGTTTGGGGGGCTGGGGGTTTTAGGGGGGGGGTGGGGGTGTATGGGGCGGGGGGGCGGGTATGGGGCGGCTGGGCGGCGTATGGGGCGGCGGGCAGCGTATGGGGCGGGGGGCGGCGTTGGGGGCGGCTGGGCACGGGGGGCGGCGTAGGGGGTGCTGGGCACGGGGGGCCGGGTTGGGGTGCGGGGGGGGTGGGCGGCGTCGGGGGGGTGCGGGGGAAAAGGCTGGGCGGCGTTTGGGGCTGCGGGGCACGGGGGGGGTCTGGGTCCCGGGGAGGCTGGGCGGCGTCTGGGGTGCTGGGCAGGTGTGTACCCCGGGGCGGGCTGGGGGGTTTGTCTGGGGCGCTGGGCGGTGTCGGGGGGTGCTGGGCCCGGCTTGTTTTGTATGGGGCTGCTGGGCAGGGCCCTGTGTGGTGTATGGGCTGCTGGGCACGGCTGTGTGGGGTATGGGGCTGCTGGGCGGTTTCGGGGCTGCTGGGCACGGCTGTGTGGTGTATGGGGCTGCTGGGCGGTGTCGGGGGCTGCTGGGCGGCGTATGGGGCTGCTGGGCGGCGTATGGGGCTGCTGGGCGGTGTATGGGGCTGCTGGGCGGTGTATGGGGCTGCTGGGCGGTGTATGGGGCTGCTGGGCGGTGTATGGGGCTGCTGGGCACTGCTGTGCGGTGTCTGGGGCTGCTGTGCGGTGTATGGGGCTGCTGGGCACTGCTGTGCGGTGTCTGGGGCTGCTGGGCGGTGTCTGGGGTGGCTGGGCGGTGTCTGGGGCGGCTGGGCGGTGTATGGGGCTGCTGGGCACGGCTGGGCGGTGTATGGGGCTGCTGGGCGGTGTATGGGGCTGCTGGGCGGTGTATGGGGCTGCTGGGCGGTGTATGGGGCTGCTGGGCGGTGTATGGGGCTGCTGGGCACTGCTGTGCGGTGTCTGGGGCTGCTGGGCGGTGTCTGGGGCTGCTGGGCGGTGTCTGGGGCTGCTGTGCGGTGTATGGGGCTGCTGGGCACGGCTGTGCGGTGTATGGGGCTGCTGGGCACTGCTGTGCGGTGTATGGGGCTGCTGGGCACGGCTGGGCGGTGTCTGGGGCTGCTGGGCGGTGTCTGGGGCTGCTGGGCGGTGTATGGGGCTGCTGGGCGGTGTATGGGGCTGCTGGGCGGGGTCTGGGGGCTGCTGGGCGGTGTATGGGGCTGCTGGGCGGTGTCGGGGCCGGCTGCTGGGCGGCGTATGGGGCTGCTGGGCGGCGTATGGGGCTGCTGGGCGGCGTCTGGGGCCGGCTGCTGGGCGGCGTATGGGGCCGGCTGCTGGGCGGCGTATGGGGCCGGCTGCTGGGCGGCGTATGGGGCCGGCTGCTGGGCGGCGTATGGGGCCGGCTGCTGGGCGGCGTATGGGGCCGGAAGCTGGGCGGCGTATGGGGCCGGCTGCTGGGCGGCGTATGGGGCCGGCTGCTGGGCGGCGTATGGGGCCGGCTGCTGGGCGGCGTATGGGTCGGCGTATGGGGCTGCTGGGCACTGCTTGGCGGCGTCTCGGGGTGCTGGGCTCGGCTGGGCGGCGTATGGGGCTGCTGGGCACGGCTGTGTAGCCTCGGGCCGGCTGCTGGGCGGTGTCTGGGGGCTGCTGGGCGGTGTCTGGGGGCTGCTGGGCGGTGTCTGGGGGCTGCTGGGCGGTGTCTGGGGGCTGCTGGGCGGTGTCTGGGGGCTGCTGGGCGGTGTCTGGGGGCTGCTGGGCGGTGTCTGGGGCTGCTGGGCGTTGTCTGGGGGCTGCTGGGCGGTGTCTGGGGCTGCTGGGCGGTGTATGGGGGCTGCTGGGCGGCGTCTGGGGGCTGCTGGGCGGCGTCTGGGGGCTGCTGGGCGGCGTCTGGGGGCTGATGGGCGGCGTGTGGGGGCGTGCTGGGCGGCGTCTGGGGGCTGCGGGGCGGCGTCTGGGGGCTGCTGGGCGGCGTCTGGGGGCTGCTGGGCGGCGTCTGGGGGCTGCTGGGCGGCGTTCTGGGGGCTGCTGGGCGGCGTCTGGGGGCTGCTGGGCGGCGTCTGGGGGCTGCTGGGCGGCGTCTGGGGGCTGCTGGGCGGCGTCTGGGGCTGCTGGGCGGTGTATGGGGCGGCTGGGCGGCGTGTGGGGCGGCTGTGCACTGCTGTGCGGCGTATGGGGCGGCTGGGCGGCGTATGGGGCGGCTGGGCGGCGTATGGGGCGGCTGGGCGGCTGTGTGGCGTATGGGGCGGCTGGGCGGCGTATGGGGCGGCTGGGCGGCGTATGGGGCGGCTGGGCGGCGTATGGGGCGGCTGGGCGGCGTATGGGGCGGCTGGGCGGCGTATGGGGCGGCTGGGCACGGCTGGGCGGCGTATGGGGCTGCTGGGCACGGCTGGGCGGCGTATGGGGCTGCTGGGCACGGCTGTGTGGTGTATGGGGCTGCTGGGCGGTGTATGGGGCTGCTGGGCGGTGTATGGGGCTGCTGGGCGGTGTATGGGGCTGCTGGGCGGTGTATGGGGCGGCTGGGCGGTGTATGGGGCTGCTGTGCGGTGTATGGGGCGGCTGGGCGGTGTATGGGGCGGCTGGGCGGTGTATGGGGCGGCTGGGCGGTGTATGGGGCTGCTGGGCGGTGTATGGGGCTGCTGGGCGGTGTTGGGGGCTGCTGGGCGGTGTATGGGGCGGCTGGGCGGTGTATGGGGCGGCTGGGCGGTGTATGGGGCGGCTGGGCGGTGTATGGGGCGGCTGGGCGGCGTATGGGGCTGCTGGGCACGGCTGGGCGGCGTATGGGGCTGCTGGGCACGGCTGGGCGGCGTATGGGGCTGCTGGGCACGGCTGGGCGGCGTATGGGGCTGCTGGGCACGGCTGTGTGGTGTATGGGGCTGCTGGGCACGGCTGTGTGGTGTATGGGGCTGCTGGGCACGGCTGTGTGGTGTATGGGGCTGCTGGGCACGGCTGTGTGGTGTATGGGGCTGCTGGGCACGGCTGTGTGGTGTATGGGGCTGCTGGGCACGGCTGGGCGGAGTATGGGGCTGCTGGGCACTGCTGGGCGGGGGATGGGGCTGCTGGGCCCGGCTGGGCGGCGTATGGGGCTGCTGGGCACGGCTGGGCGGCGTATGGGGCTGGGCACGGCTGGGCGGCGTATGGGGCTGCTGGGCACGGCTGTGTGGTGTATGGGGCTGCTGGGCGCTGTGTGGTGTATGGGGCTGCTGGGCACGGCTGTGTGGTGTATGGGGCTGCTGGGCACGGCTGTGTGGTGTATGGGGCTGCTGGGCACGGCTGTGTGGTGTATGGGGCTGCTGGGCGGTGTCTGGGGCTGCTGTGCGGTGTATGGGGCTGCTGGGCCCGGCTGGGCGGCGTATGGGGCTGCTGGGCACGGCTGTGTGGTGTATGGGGCTGCTGGGCGGTTTCGGGGCTGCTGGGCACGGCTGTGTGGTGTATGGGGCTGCTGGGCACGGCTGGGCGGCGTATGGGGCTGCTGGGCACGGCTGGGCGGCGTATGGGGCTGCTGGGCACGGCTGGGCGGCGTATGGGGCTGCTGGGCACGGCTGGGCGGCGTATGGGGCTGCTGGGCACGGCTGGGCGGCGTATGGGGCTGCTGGGCACGGCTGTGCGGCGTATGGGGCTGCTGGGCACGGCTGTGTAGCCTCGGGCCGGCTTTCCGGTGTCGTCCTGTGGGTGGCGCCGCGGTTTTTCCGGTATGTTCTATGCGGAGCAGTCATCTCATTGCTGACGTCTGTGGTTCATAAGTGAATGAATATTCCAGTAACATTGTATCCCTCATGGGACCCCCCGGGGGGGCGCGGCCCGCTCCTGCTCATACAGGGCGGTGGGTGTAGCCCGATCACTGAGCCTCCAAGCAACTTCTTCTTTTGAGTTGTGTCCTTTGCTTGGTGAGCAGGGCGCGGTGCTGAGCTGTACAGCACATATGTCACAGCTGGAAGGAGATTCCTAAAATGGCAGTGCCTGGGGCCCCATGATAGGGTGCGCATAGAAGAACTGTGTGTGGGGCCCCATGATAGGGTGCGCATAGAAGAACTGTGTGTGGGGCCCCATGATAGGGTGCGCATAGAAGAACTGTGTGTGGGGCCCCATGATAGGGTGCGCATAGAAGAACTGTGTGTGGGGCCCCATGATAGGGTGCACATAGAAGAACAGTGTGGGGCCCCATGATAGGGTGCACATAGAAGAACAGTGTGGGGCCCCATGATAGGGTGCACATAGAAGAACTGTGTGGGGCCCCATGATAGGGTGCACATAGAAGAACAGTGTGGGGCCCCATGATAGGGTGCACATAGAAGAACTGTGTGTGGGGCCCCATGATAGGGTGCACATAGAAGAACTGTGTGTGGGGCCCCATGATAGGGTGCGCATAGAAGAACTGTGTGGGGCCCCAGTATAGGGTGCACATAGAATAACAGTGTGGGGCCCCATGATAGGGTGCAGATAGAAGAACTGTGTGGGGCCCCATGATAGGGTGCACATAGAAGAACAGTGTGGGGCCCCATGATAGGGTGCACATAGAAGAACTGTGTGTGGGGCCCCATGATAGGGTGCACATAGAAGAACTGTGTGTGGGGCCCCATGATAGGGTGCACATAGAAGAACTGTGTGTGGGGCCCCATGATAGGGTGCGCATAGAAGAACTGTGTGTGGGGCCCAAAGATAGGGTGCGCATAGAAGAACTGAGTGTGGGGACCCATGATAGGGTGCGCATAGAAGTTCTGCGTGTGGGGCCCCATGATAGGGTGCGCATAGATGTGTGTGGGGCCCCATGATAGGGTGCACATAGAAGAACAGCGTGTGGGGTCCCATGATAGGGTGCGCATAGAAGAACTGCGTGTGGGGCCCCATGATAGGGTGCGCATAGAAGAACAGTGTGTGGGGCCCCGTGATAGGGTGCACATAGAAGAACAGTGTGTGGGGCCCCATGATAGGGTGCGCATAGAAGAACAGTGTGTGGGGCCCCATGATAGGGTGCGCATAGAAGAACAGTGTGGGGCCCCATGTTAGGGTGCACATAGAACAGTGTGGGGCCCCATGATAGGGTGCGCATAGAAGAACAGCGTGTGGGGCCCCATGATAGGGTGCGCATAGAAGAACAGTGTGTGGGGCCCCATGATAGGGTGCACATAGAAGAACAGCGTGTGGGGCCCCATGATAGGGTGCACATAGAAGAACTGTGTGTGGGGCCCCATGATAGGGTGCACATAGAAGAACTGCGTGTGGGGCCCCATGATAGGGTGCGCCCTAGAAGAACAGTGTGTGGGGCCCCATGATAGGGTGCACATAGAAGAACTGCGTGTGGGGCCCCATGATAGGCTGCGCATAGTAGAACAGTGTGGGGGCCCAGGAGCGGGTGCGCATAGAAGAACAGTGTGTGGGGCCCCATGATAGGGTGCGCATAGAAGAACAGTGTGGGGCCCCATGATAGGGTGCACATAGAACAGTGTGGGGCCCCATGATAGGGTGCGCATAGAAGAACAGCGTGTGGGGCCCCATGATAGGGTGCGCATAGAAGAACAGTGTGTGGGGCCCCATGATAGGGTGCACATAGAAGAACAGCGTGTGGGGCCCCGTGATAGGGTGCACATAGAAGAACTGTGTGTGGGGCCCCATGATAGGGTGCACATAGAAGAACAGCGTGTGGGGCCCCATGATAGGGTGCACATAGAAGAACAGTGTGTGGGGCCCCATGATAGGGTGCACATAGAAGAACTGCGTGTGGGGCCCCATGATAGGGTGCGCATAGAAGAACTGTGTGTGGGGCCCCATGATAGGGTGCACATAGAAGAACTGCGTGTGGGGCCCCATGATAGGGTGCGCATAGAAGAACTGGCACAATCTGCGCCCAAATTACTGGTATCAATGCTTCACACCATATTTATTAGGTCTTAGACGGTTTTTAGACACCTCTGCAGCTTGTCTGACAAGAGGGGCGTGGCCTTGTCAAGAGTGGTTTCGGGGAATGGGGGCGTGGCTTCGGTAAACCGACTTGCCAGTCGCTCCACACCTGCAATGTTTCCGGGGATCCGCCCCCTTTGTCATGCTTGACAGTGGGGGCAGAGTCCCCAAAACATCCCTGGTGTGGAGCGACGAGGGCGGAGTAAATAAGAGTAAGTTCGGAGTTACAGCGACTTAAGACTATTATTATTAATTTTATAGCGCCATTGGTTCCAGGGTGCTGTACATTCAGGGGGTTACATACAAAACAGAAGTCAAACATTTACAATAGTGACAATTTCTGACTAACAACAGGTTACAGGGAGAGAGGACCCTACCCGCGAGGGCTTACAATCTACAAGGAGGGGGAAAGAGACAGGAGGTGAGGGGCAGACAAGTCTGTGGAGGAAGTAGTAGCAGCAGGGTTATTCTAGTTTGTAGTCTATCCTGAAGAGATGGGTTTTTGAGGCTGGTGAGAGTGGGGGAGAGTCTGATGTGTTGGGGCAGTGAGTTCCAGAGTGTGGGTGAAGCACGGGAGAAGTCTTGGAGACGGTTGTGTGAGGAGCTAATAAGGGGAGAGCAGAGAAGAAGGTCCTGTGAGGAGCGGAGAGTGCGTGGGGGGAGATATTTGGAAATTAGAGCAGAGATGTATGGAGGGCAGAGGTCATGGAGAGCCTTGTAGGTCAGGGTTAGTAGCTTGAAATGAATTCGCTGGGCAATGGGAAGCCAGTGAAGGGATTGGCAGAGGGGAGAGGCAGAGGAGTAGCGAGGAGAGAGGTGGATAAGACGGGCAGCAGAGTTAAGGATGGATTGGAGGGGAGCGAGGGTGCTAGCTGGGAGGCCACAGAGAAGGATGTTGCAGTAGTCGAGGCGGGAGATGGCAAGGGCATGGACCAGCATTTTTGTAGTGTCAGGGTTAAGGAATGAGCGGATGCGAGAGATGATTTTCAGGTGGAGGCGGCAGGCAGAGGTGAGGGCTTGGATGTGCGGTTTGAAGGACAAAGTGGAGTCGAGTGTTATCCCAAGGCAGCGGACTTGCGGGACCGGTGAGCGTGTAGAGCCCTTGACTATGATAGAGAGATGAGGGGTGGGGATGGAGTGGGACGGTGGGAAGATAATGAATGCAGTTTTCTCTACATTTAGTTTTAGGAGACGGGAGGAGGAGGAGGATATGGATGATAGGCAGTCTGGGATCCAGGAGAGTAGAGAGGTGATGTCTGGGCCGGAGATGTAGAGTTGGGTGTCATCAGCATACAGCTGGTACTGGAAGCCGTGTGATGCTATGAGCTGACCCAGACTATGGAAGCTGCTACAAAATTGCCGGTTGGACCATATCAGAAATCATACGGAGTGAAAGCTGCGCTTACATTTTTTCAAGTGATTTATATGTTGGTGTGAAGCTGTTCAACGCAGCACAAAAACTTCATCAAAATATCACTGACTTGGGCATATTACATAGTGATTGGTTCAGGAAGGGAAGATCTCTCCTTGAGGAGAGCACCGAACTAACGGCTTATAGAGTTATGTTTTGCCTTTTTCGCCCTCTACTTAGCATCTGCATATCACAAGGCATTATGGGAAGGGGCTGAGAAGCCCAAAGTGCCCTCTGTTGGATGTAACAAAAACCTCAATTTGCTTGTGACCCACCGAGTCTTGAGGAAAGCAAAAGGATTTTTTTAGCAAGCCAGTATCTCTCATCTGCAGACAACGCTGTTTCGGGATTTTTGGCCATCATCAGTGCAGAGCGATACTGGATGGCTGTGTGGGATGCATTGAGTGGCTCCTGAAGGGAAGATCTCTCCTTAGTGATTGTTTCTAAGACAAGGGGTTCTGAGTCTCCTATCAATGCCACAGCTGAAGTAACCTATGATATAAATTGAAGAAACAGAAAGGTGTTATACACTGAAATTCTGTGAGGACAATGACATGCGCCAAAAATAAAGAATAATGGTGGAGTTAAGGGTATTAACTAATATCATTTATAGCCGGTGTAAAGTTGGGGTAGGTCCCCAAGAAGGATCTAAACAATTAGCAGTGAGATTATCACTGCTCGCTATGCCGAAAACAGAGCGGTGTTCACATGAGGGATCGCCGCTGCGTGTTTGTCATAGACAGCAGTGAGAATCTCACTGCTAATTGTTATATCCGTCTTGGGTACCGACAGAGCGAACCCCAGGATGGATCCTAAAAGCGCTTGTAACACGGAGAGTAAACTCCATGTGAACAAACCCTTACACAGTTCTAATCTGTGCCAGATTTATCAACACTATGATACATGTGGTGCAGTGCAAGACTGCCTGGTCTAGGCTGCGTCCACAATGGCAGAGTGTAAAATACTGTAATTTTTTCCTGTGGTTTTCGGATTTCAGCCGCCCCCTGCCATAGGACAGTGCTATAATCTACTGTTTTCCGGCGGATTGTCGAACATGTTCCAATTTTTTGGATTGCATTTTGGATTTGAAATTCGACCTCAGAAAATGCGAGCTCTGTAGACTACAGCTGGGATTTTCTATTGAGGTCTATGGGGATGGTTGACAGACAGATTTTGGCACATTCTGAATCCGCTTTAAAATCTGACAGTAAACCAGTCCTGTGGAGACATAGCCTAAGGCTATGTCTACACGGCACAGAAAAACGTCCGTGTTTTCAGCGTTTTTCGTTTTAGACAGTGTTGCTCCACCTGCCCCGTTGTGTTTGCAATTTGTCGGCCAAATCCATGTCTATTTCTTTTTTCTTGGACACAGACAGGTCTGCGGCAGGTAAAATCTGCAGTGTTGAAATCCATTTGAAGTGAAATCTGTGCTGTATTCTTAGACTGTGTTCATGCAATAGATTTTTCACATACGTTCAATTGTGTATTTCCTGCTGGAAAGTGTGCAAAATCTGCGTCTCGTTGACTTAAGTTTTCACACACAGCGTCTTTCAGGACATATTTTGGGGTGTAATTGTGCTGCAATATGCCCCAGAGTAATCATAGCTAATTCAGGGCTGTGGAGTCGGCAAGACAAAGCCCCAACTCCGACTCCTCAATTTCCCAAACCTCTGACTCCCTCATACACGGCGCATGTTTAAGTGATAACTGTACTGTAGTAAAATGGTAACATCCGGCTTTTTATCACCTTATGATACAATAATCAAGCTATTTAGGTAGAACAGACACTGACAAGCAAAAGGGTAACAATGTTTTGATCTTTTGAACACTTGTGGGTAGAGTTGAAGAAAAAGCTGTATTTGTATCCAAGTCCGGTCTGCACCAACATTGGGAATGTGTAGAAGAGCCTGGGATCAGATTTTAGTCAAGATATGCTTGACTCTGATCCAGAGCCCAGAAGGATTCAGGCAGTATGAAAACCAAAAGGTGGATTTACCAAATGCTAACAAAATAATAAAAATTAACATTTTGATTTTTAGAAGCAAAACAGTAACAATGCAGTTACAGGAAATAATCTGCAGAACTAAGCAGATGCTAACTACTTGCAAGTCAAATTTATGTATAAGATATGTAAGATGACTGTATATGAAATTACAGTAGCCTCATGTACAAAGCTGTAGTGGAGGGTGAGATATGGAGCCTGAAAGTCACAAGTTCAGAACATTGTTACCCTTCTGCTTGTTAGTGTAAAATATACTTATTGGATATGACTTTAGAAAAACCAAAAAATTGTAAATATGCAAAACACCTGCAGGAACATTGTGGAGTCTCTGAATTTGTTTGAGAAATAGAAATTGCTCATCAGATCCTGCATACATGACCTCACATCTGATCTCTTTTATTTCCAGGTAGAAACGGCCTTTTCTACACTAACTTGGGTTGGGGGCAAAGCGGTGACCACAGGGACAACATCTAAAACAATGTCAGGGTATAAAGGAATTGCCTCACACACATTTCAGTTTTGATGAATGGTTGAACCCTTCTACTTCTTTGAAAGCAGGTGAAACATTTTGCTGAAATCTGTTTGCCATGGAGCAGAATCTTTTCCCCTGGGGCAGTGCTTTGCCTGCTCCATGTCATCAATTACACTCCTATGTGATGGGGGTTGAAGATATGGGAGCAGTAGACGGGCGGACCCATTTTGCTCTTTGCATCGAACTAACTGGACCAACTTATATATTTTGGGAGTCGGTCCCTTTTATGACGACTCCGACTCCACAGCCCTGACATTGGTAGAGAGCTACGAATTTCCTCCATCTTCCCCGACGCTTATTGAGCACCGGGAGAAAGAATTGACATGTTGCTTCTTCCCTTTGTTTACGTGTCGGGAATAAAGCAAGAGAATGTGGCCGCTAACCACCCCCCAGCGCTGGCCAGGCGTACTTCTAGAATAAACTGTACTGTACACGCCACAATACCCCATGTGCACATACCCTAAAGTGTGTTGTGGGAAAATTTTATGTCTGAGACGCCGCTTCTTGATGCAGAATCCGCTGCAGGTAGCTCATTGATTGCTACTAATCCATGTCTGAGTCCCCAGGATATGAGACTGCAACTATGCAGCAGAAACGAGGGGCGGCCCGTGGCTTCTGCTGCGGATTCCTTTCAAAATCTGGAATAGATTTATCTTTCAGAGAAGTCTTTTGTATGAATATAGGCCGAGAGTGCTTGCTGTCAGGTAGAAAAACTGCCCCATGCCCTCTCATTATAGTCACACATCTATCAGCTGCCTTGGTAAGATAAGCTTGAGGGCAGTATTATTTATTTTAAAGCGCCATTAATTCCTGGGCCCTGCACATTCAAGAGGGGAGAGGGGGGGGGGTTCATTCCTAACACGTCAAACAAAGTACAGTGGTAATCACAAATGACTAAGGGCTTGTTCACAAGGATTTTACAAGCACTTTTTAGATCCGTCGCTGGGACCGACAGGATGGACCCATAGACAGATCTAAACAATTAGCAGTGAGATTATCACTGCGGGCTATGAGGAAGACGCAGCGGCGTTCACATGAGAGATCGCCGCTGCGTGTTCCCCTCCTGCCGGTCCGCATGTCACTTCTTTCACAGACGGACCCGAGCGGCGCTATGGAAACGCAGCGGCGATCTCTCATACATCTTTACATACACAGGATTACTCTGCCTTTAAACAATTTGGGACAGCCCATGTGATGATGTCATGTCTTTGGAAGCTTCTGATAGGTTTATTGGCAACATCTGAGTTAGAGAGACAGCTGTGGATGTATTTTTCTACGCACACCAGGAACACACTGCTTTTTTGTGTAAAATCATGGGAAAGTCTAAAGAAATCAAGCAAGATATCAGGAAGAGCATTGTGGACTCCTTCAAGTCTGGATCATCCTTGGGTGCAATTTCCAGATACCTGAAGGTGCCTCGTTCATCTGTATAAACAATTATATGCAAGTACAAACAAGATGGGAAGGTCCAGCCATCGTACCGCTCAGGAATGAGACGGGTTCTGTGTCTCAGAGATGAAAGTGCTTTGTTCCGACATGTGCATATCAACCCAATAACAAAAGCAAAAGACCTTGTGAAGATGTTGGCAGAAGTTAGTTACATTGTGTCATTATCCACAGTGAAACAAGTGCTGAAGAAGCTATTACTCCAAAAGAAACATATAACAGCCAGATTAATTTTTGCAAATTCACACAGGAACAAAGACCTTGGAGACATGTCCTGTGGTCTGACAAAACGAAAATGTAATTGTTTGGCTATAATGACCATAGTTACAGTGGGAGGAAAAAGGGAGATGATTGGAAGCCTGAGAACACCATCCCAACTGTGAAACACGGGGATGGCAGCATCATGTTTTGGGGTTGTTTTGCTGCAGGAGGGACTGGTGCACTTCACAAAATAGATGACATCACAAGGAAAGAAGATCATGTGGCAATACTGAAGCAACATCTCAAGGCATCAGCCAGGGAAGTTAAGCTTGGGGGATATGGGTCTTCCAAATGGACAATGACCTGCAGCATGCTGCCAAACTGGTTACTAAGGGGCTTAAGGACAAACAAGTCAATGTTTTGGAGCGGCCATCACAAAGCCCTGATCTCAATCCTATTGAAAATGTATGGGCAAAGCTAAGAGACAGGTGCGAGCAATGCGACCTATAAACATGGCTCAGTTACACCAGTTCTGTCAGGAGGAAAGGGCCAAAATTCCTACCAACTATTGTGAGAAGCTTGTGGAAGGATATCCAAAACATTTGACCCAAGTCATCCAGTTTAAGGGCAATGCTGTCAAATACTAATGAATTGTATGGAAACTTTTGACTAAAATAATTCTTATTATTCTGGTATTTTGGAGATATAAATAATTTTGGTTCCTAATTGTCCTAAACAGTAAGGTTTATGCTGATTTTATGTCGGTGAGAAAAACATTTATATGTGTCTTATTATATAGTGTATGGAAACTTCTGGTTTCAATACACATGTATTTTAGTCAAAGGTTTCCATCCATTTCATTAGTATTTGGTAGAATTGCCCATAAACTGTATGACTTGGGTCAAACATTTTGGATATCCTTCCACAAGGACTTGCGCCGTTACAACTTGCGGCTGTCCCCTAGTTGCGAATGGCTACTTATGGGCTCAGTATGCTGACGTCACGCCCCATAACATTGAAACGTCACAAGTATTGGCGCTAAAGACGTCGCATATCCGGAGACAGCACTCGCCGATGTTCCCCTGTATAGAGAGATTCTTGCTGCAGTTGTGGAAGCTGAGGTCCATGCCGTGGCTGTAGCTCGTCCTCTTCAGCACAGTGGCCATGGCGAGCTTTATACAACAGAACAGCGACTGCTATATTTAAGGTTCGGACGGTAGGCCAATCAGAGCACAGCAGGCCTGATCGCAGCCAATGACGGGGTGGAAGGCTGGGCCACAGCAGCCAATCGGAGTGTGGGGGTGTCCTAAAATACGCACAATGTTTGACGCTCCATTGTTTTGAGAAGGAAGGGACTTCTGTGGTAGCTGAGCCCGATGGCGTCACCGCAGGCGGGAGACTCGTAATGGTATCCGATGTGACAGATCCTGCAGGGGGGGCAGTGTGCCTCCTCATAGGGAAATATTTATTTAAAAGGTACAGATCCTGCGGGTGGCAGTGGGGCGCTCCCATAGGACAAATGATATACGGGGACAGATCGCAGGGTGCGTGTGGTCTCTTCATAACAGTATATATATACATTTACGATCCGCAGGGGGGAGTGGGGGGCTCTCATAGGACAGTAATATTACGGTTTCCCGATCCTGCAGGGTGGCAGGGTGGGGCCTTCCATAGGGCAGTATAGTTTAACGGGGACAGATCCGCAGGGTGGCATTGGTGGCCCCTCATAGGACTATAGTATATACGGTGACGATCCCGCAGGGTGGCAGTGGTGCCTCCTCATAGGACAGTATAGTTAAAACGGTGACAGATTGCAGGGGGGGCAGTGGGGGCTCTTTATAACAGATAGATATACAGTGACAGATTCCTAGGCAGGGTGTGGCAGCTGGGTGGCGTCTCATAGGACAGTATAGTATATACGGTGACAGATCTTGCAGGGTGGCAGTGGTGGTCTCTTCATAGGACAGTATAGTATATACAGTGACAGATCCTGCAGGGTGGCAGTGGTGCGCTCCTCATAGGACAGTATAGTATATACGGTGACAGATCCTGCAGTAGCAGTGGTGGTCTCCTCATAGGACAGTATAGTATATACGGTGACAGATCCTGCAGGATAGCAGTGAATCCTGCACTGTACTTATCAGCACCATGTGTGGAATGCTGGCACTTGTAGTTGTGGAATAAAGTGTCCCCCCATCCCACACATGTACAAATTTGTTGGTTTTTAAAACATCTGCTGCTGTGGCATCCCTTGGACACTTGGTTCCACAGCTACTAGCTGCTGGGGAAAACAGGGAACTAAAAATTGCCCACATGCCAAAACCCACAAAATTTCAAAATATATTTTTTTCGACGAAACTTACAAATTCAACTTGATGCTGCTGTAGGTATCCCTCTGGCCCTTTTTCCCTTTCCTCCCCTGATTGGCGCCTGACCCTGAAAGCAGTCATTGATTTTTGGTGCTCCCCCTGCCACCCCCTTTGAACCCCCCCTTTGGGAAGTGAACAGTCAAGGTAATGTCAAGAGACCAGACAAGCCTCAAAATAGCTGCAGTGGTGAGACGCCGACCACCAAACGGGTAAGAAAACCCGAGATCGGGGGGGAACCCCGCGGGTTTTTTTTACTTTTACTTCTCAAAACCTCCGGAAGGGGCTGATGCTGACAGCCAGCTCTCCACTTACACAATTACTCTGCAGTCGTCGTCAGCTCTGTACGGACGTCCAGAACATCAGTGGGGTATAGAGGGGGGACCCCCGGGGATTTTTAGGTAAGGCCCAGCATCGGGTTTTAAGGCCCAACCAGTAAATTGTAGTCTCTAAAAAGGGCAGTGAATTATTTACTAGCTGGAAATGTGAGCAGCCCTGTGCTCGGCTCCTTACCCTGTAATATAACCACTTTGTCCTGGATTACTGCTCGGTTTTCTCATGAGAGTAGAAGACCCCAGTGCCATCGCTTAGTAGCGTCCATCTGTTATGAGATTCAGACATTTCCCCAAATACATAATTAAATACAGTATGTTAAAAAATATAGTTCACATTTTCATTTACAAAGAATTGTTACCTCTTTAAATATTAAATTAGGTATTTTTATAGATATATTAATAGATATCCATATAAAAATTTTTATAAAAAAATTCGTGCGGCGTGTATTTTGTGTGTGTGTTTTTTATATAATAAAAAATATATATATATATTTATTTTTTTTTTTTTTTTTTTTTTTTTTTTTTTTTTATAAAATTATGAAAAATTTAATATTTCATTTATGACACTTTCCCCCGTAGAGGGGACCTATGTGCGTCATGATTTTTTTTTCTGCTCGGATTCATGCATAAATCGGTGCCAAAAACGGTTCACAGACTTTCTGATCGTTTTTTATACCTTCCCATTGACTTCAATAATACGTTTTCAGATAATAACCAGACTAAAGAATGCGCGTGTTTCAAGTTTTTTTGCAAAACCATTTGTTTTGAAATCAACCTGAGCAATCAGTGCTGTATAGACAACAGGTCTGATTTTCTATTGAGATCCATGGGGATATTGTTTCATGCAGATTCAAAATCGGCCTTAAAAACGGCTAAAAATCCTTGCCATGTAAAAGGAAGCGAGGGGGGGTTAAACCCTAGAGAACTTGGGTCCCCCCTATCAATAAAATAAAATTTTAAACCCCTTTAAACAAAGAAAAATCAAAACCCCCAATTTTTTTTGGTTTAGTCTTCATTTCCCTTTTCCCCCTCACGTTAAAATTTTAATCATTGTGGTGAATATAACCCTTTAAAGAATTGCTGTTTTTGGGATTTTTAAACAATGGGCCCACATACACCCTTTTATAAAAACCTGTTGGGGGCCCGGGATCCAAAAGGGCCCATCCGGGGTAGAAACAGGGGGGCCCTTTTTAAGTGATTGGGATTCCCCTCCCTTTTAGGTGAGGTTTCCCCCAGGGGTCACCCCGGGGGTTTAATCAGCGTTTGGACCACACGCTCCCCCTCACGACCTTTTCCACGGTTGCAGTGTGTCCCATACCTAAAGCATCAAGCCCACCGAGCAAAAAAAGAAGAGTGGAGCTGTCTGCCAAAATCCAGGGGTAGTGCCCCTGATTGGGGAAAGTCTCTGATCGAGGCTTTTTGAAAAGGGTGTAAAAAACCCCTATGTTTTTTTTTAAACAGTAAAGGGC